>JAKUCV010000638.1:0-75315 GCA_028386065.3 Turnera subulata
CTGTACAAATGGGTCCTAACTTCTCTTGCTCTTCTTGTACTTCAACTCTTGATCATATCTTCTCTTGAATTCTTGATCACTTTGGTTGAGCACTTGTTTGCTTGATTTCTTTTTGCTTCAAGGTTGTCATCAATTGAGCCAAGGTTTGTCATTATCAAAACTCTGAAATGAAACAAGGAGGCATGAGTTCTAACACTCTATCTATTTTTCAATCGGTATCCACTCATCCATGGATTTCATTTTATGGGTCATCATCCATTAAACCTTTTCAACATGGGATGTTCACTCATGGGGTCCTAACTAACATTTGAAATTATTGGGTTCATAATCATTGAGAATCCCTCTCTTGGAAGCTTTTTGTGATTTTGACGGGATAACTCGCTTTTTCTCAAAGCTGCTTAACTTTGACTTTGGCTCAAATGATTTTCAATGCTCATGCATCATACTAGGGACACTTGCATTCGAACGCACCTTCTGGGAATGAGATTGTACTTACATCCATATATGGCACTTGCATCTAAGGGAAAAGGGAGAGAGGAGTGAGAGTGGGGGATAAGAAAAAAGAGAAGACGAGAGAAAGAGAGAAAACAAGAAGAGGGGAAAATTTGAGAGGGGAAAGAGGGAAGACGAAGAGGGGAAAACATGATGTGGAGAAAATTCGAGAAGGAGAAGAAAGATGAGAAAGAGGGGAAAACATGTCATAAGCACTTGCATAAAAAAAAAAAACTCACATGTAGAAACTAGGGACACCCCCATGCATTGAAAAATCGACACACTTAGACATGCTCATGCATCACTCACATATAGAACATAAATTCCTTGATAAGGTAGACTTGGTTGGGGTAAAAGGTCAACAATGGTGACAACATCAGAAATTCATAACTTGATGTAGACTTACATTTCCTAGGGTTATTAGTTGAAGGGGCATGGCATGAACAAATCGTGTAGAAAATGAGAATTGTAGACAAGGGGCATGTCATGCCTTATTTCTTTGACTCGTCAATCTGACATCACGCAATAGAGGCATATCAACCTTGAGATTCAACCTACATCATGACACTTGGGGCACAGCGGGCCTGAAATCTGGATTAATGAGGTTGTAAAGGACATGCTATCCCATCTCTAGAGTTAAATTTCCGGGGCATGCTACCCCACGCGGATTTAAGATTTGCTTAGGGCATACTACCCCGTGAGGTTTGAACCAATTGTTGGGGCATGCTACCCCGTTGTTGATGATACCTATCGGGGTATGCTACCCCGTTATTGATGATACCTATCGAGGCATGCTACCCCCACTCTGATTGATTGACTCCCAAGGGCGCAGCGGGCCCATTTTTCTAATTATGACTAGGAAAGGTAGAACACCAATTTGACCAAGGTGTTGGACACCTGGGATGATTGTGGGCAAGGGGCATGCTAGACCACAACTAGATGATGCTGGAGGCATCATGCCCCATCTCGAGAATTTCGAACCAGGGGCATGATGTGCCCGCATTTAGGTAAGGAGCAAGATACATCCTACCTCCCTCAAACCCACTAGGGAACTCGAAAACCCGAGAGCCCGAGAGACATGAGCCACAGAAAATCTACCAGACCTGGGGACACAAGAGGCATGAGACATACACAACCAAGGGGCATCTGATCCAGGCCATCCTAAACCGAAAGGGAACCTTGAGAGAACCATGACATGAGAATATCGAGAGAGAGCCTAAAGCTGGGACCCAGCTCCCGCAAATCATGAAATGAGAGAATCCAAACCGAGGGATGAGAAAGACCAGATATGAGATAAAGCCGTGAGATGAAACCTTAAGAGAAAAATCCTGAGAGAAACCAGACAAGAGGTGAAACAAGAGCTGAGATTTCCAAGCCAGGACGTAGTTCCCGCAAATCTTTGAGAGATACACATATCCAGAAGCCGGGACCCTGCTCCCGCAAAACTGAGAGGAGAGAGAATCCAGACATGAAGGAACCTAGAAAACCACCGACTTGAGAGAAAACCGAGGGACAGACATCCCATAGCCGGGACCTAGCTCCCACAAAACGAGAGATGAGAGAGACCAGACCTGAGAGAAGATCGAGGGATAGATATCCCAAAGCCGGGACTTAGCTCCCACAAACTGAGAGATGAGAGAGACCAGACCTGAGAGAAAACCACAGATGAGCAAACCAAAAGCCTGGACCCAGCACCCGCAAACCATGAGAAGAGAGTAACCCCAGGTGTGAGCAATTCTAAACATGAAAGAAATTCCTAAGAGAAAACTAAGGGACAAACATCCTAGAGCCGGGACCGAACACCCGCAAACCTGGAGGGACAGACATCCCAAAGCCGAAACCGAGTACCCACAAACTGAGAGATGAAAGGCTAGACCTGAGAGAAAACCAAGGGACAAATATCCTAAAGAACCAACAAACCTTGAGAAACGCATCCAAAAGCAGGGACAGAGCTCCCACAAACCCTGAGAGACACACAAACCAAAGCCAGGACGTGGCTCCCACAAACCTAGGGACAGACATCCCAAAACCGAAACCAAGCAACTACAAACCTTGGGGGACAGATATCCCTATGCCAGAACCAGAACTAATACAAGCCTTGAGGGACAGATATCCTAAAGCCAGGACGTGGCTCCCGCAAACTTGAAAGGTACTAAGTTCCCTAGGGAGGATGATAAAATCCCAAGTTAGCAAAGAAGAGATGATTTTTTACTGACAACCCGATAGATGAGATGATTCTATCACAAACCTTGGGATGAGATGATTCCCGATAACCAACAACCTTGGGATGAGATGATTCCCAAAACCCTAGAAGGAGATGATTCCTGGCAACCAACAACCTTCAGCATGAGATGATTCCTGAAGTGGAGCAAAGGGTGCTCCAACCATGGACACACGCCCCTTACATCAAATCATTCAAATTTGGTTGTTCCTTTTCTTACGTTGTTTCGTCCTTAGTTCCTAAGGACTCATCAACGAGGGGCATCTGTGAACACCCAAATTTGACCCATAAATATTCCTCTAGATTAGATTTTAGGTAGGCTTGAAACCGTAAGATTATTGAGATGATTTGGTCTTTGGCTAAGGCGCACTTAGAATATTGTCCTTAGGGAATGATTTATTGAGATGATTTATTTTAGTGGAATGCTTATTTTATGAATTGGGGTTTATGGATTTGAACCTTAGGGTTAATGAGATGATTTAATCTTTAGATAAAAATGTATTAAAGCATAGTTCATTAAAATATTGTCCTATTTTATTTACTTGGGCTTTCTTGCTTATTTTAACTCGATTATGATGAGATGATTTATTTTTGGATTAAGTATGGACTTAAGGGCCTAAGTTAATAAAATGTGGACTTTCCAGAGTTGAATAGCCCATGAACACATTATTTGTAGACCAATTTTAGCTATGGTTTTCAAAGAAAATCAAAGTTAAATCAATTAGGAGATGATTAGGCATGAAATGGACTTAATGTGTAATACATCAATTAGGAGAAGATTGGGTGAAGTACTAATCAAGAAAAGAGGTGATTCTGGGTTGATTAGGGGTTAATTTCGCGGTGGAATTAAATCTGGGTGGAATTAATGGAAACCGGGAGCAAAAAAGGAAATAACGGGGAAAACGTGGGGTGTCGGGCGGCCATGGCAGGATCACCGCCGGCCATGGAGCCCATGACCGCCGGCTCCGGCGGTCTTGGCGCCCGGAAATGCCCGATTTCCCTTATTTTGTCCCCTAATTTAACTCTACACAGTTTTGGCTCAAATTTGTGGCTGAGACCTTGGGTATTAAGCAGGTCTACGCCCGTACACACCCCATAACAATATAAATAGGACCCCCACTCACATTTCAAGGGATCAATCATTCATTACACACACCTCCCATAAGCTTTGTTCCTTGTAGAAACTGTACTTCTCCAAGCCTAGAAATATTCTATAGGCAGAGACTCTATACAAATTTCATGGGAAAGCATCAAGAAAGAAGCCAAAAAGAGGACCTCAAGAGGATATCAAGAGGAGGAAGCAATCAAAAGCAATCTAGGAGCCAAGAAGGCGGACAACCTGAGTAAAGGGACCTGATGCGAGCAGACTTAGAAAATATTTCATATCTCGAGTTCTAGAAGTCATATTCCTATGATTCTAGACTCTCTGGAAAGCTAAGAGGGAGACCTACAACTTTGTTGTTAAGCTCAGATGACTGGTTGACCGTTTCTAATGTCGAAAATCCAGTGGAAGACGACTCATAGATTCTGTCCAACAACCGAGATAAGTACTCTAATCCCTCTTTATTGTGAACTGTATCAATTGTTGTTTGCTGATGATGTGATGACGCTTATGATGATGTGAACTTTGTGATTCCATGACAATAACTACGTGGGCTTTGAATCCGGTCGCCGGGGTACGTAGGTGGTTTCTAGTGGTGGAAACTCAAGCCCAATTATTTTTATTTTTCTTTTGTTTCAATTCATTCTTGTTGTTTTTGTGTGACTTGTTTCCACATACACACACTTGCAGAAGGCATACTTGTGTTCTTCAATTGCACAAAGTTTTTCCCCAACATGGATGGGTGCCTAACACCTTCCCATCCATGACGAACCCCCGGGCCCATTATCTTTGGTTCGCTATACAGTTGCCTTAATTGGATTTTTTGGGATTCAAGAACGGGTTTTTCCCGAATTTTGTCCCATATTAAAATTCTGGTGGCGACTCTAAGGATAGTGGGTGGTAGTTAAGAAGAAGGTGTAAAAGGAAAGGGGAGAAGGCCCAAGTGATTTTGGATCGGGTGATGGCTTGTGTGTCTACAAGCTCGATGCAGATCTTATGGAATGGTGAGGCCACTGAGAAATTTAGTTCATCGGGGGGGGGTGCTGCGACAGGTGATCCCCTCTCGCCCTATATTTTCGTACTGTGTCTGGAGAGATTTTCACAAATGATTTCACAGCTAGTACACCAGGGCTCTTGGAAACCTGTTCAAGTGTGCTTTGGGGCCCAGAAATTTCTCATTGTTTCTTTGCTGATGATCTTGTTTTCTTTGCAGAGGCTAGTGTGGAACAAGCTTAGATTATAATGTAGTGCCTTGATTTTTTTTGTGCCAGTTTGGGGCAAAAGGTGAGTAAGGAAAAGTCAAAGGTGTTTTTCTCTAAAATTACATCAACGTCTCTAGCTGGTGTGAACAGAAATACTCTAGTAATCCAGGCCACTGATAACCTGGGTATGTACTTGGGCACGCCCATGATTCATGGGAAGTCACCATGGCCACTTTCAAGCATATTATGGAAAAAGTTGATAGCCGACTGGCTGGTTGGAAATCTAAATGCCTGTTTTGCGGGTCGCATAACTTTACTGCAGTCAGTTATCCAAACTATCCCTACTTATTCCATGCAAGCAATGCCATTACCTCTGGGGGTATGTGATGAGATTGATAAGAAGACAAGATAATTTTTATGGGGTTCTAAAAATGGTAGTAGTAGTCTCGCACGAGTCAAATGGGATTTTATCTGTCATCCTAAGACATCTGGCGGCGTAGGATTGAAAAGGATGCACCAAGCTAATGAAGCAATCCTAGATAAACTTGCATGGGAGCTTATTACAAGACCTGATGCAATATGGGTCAAGGTGCTTAGGGCAAAATATGGAACTGGCATGTTTGCTGTTTCGATTGTCTAGGAGAGACAAAATGCCTGTGTTGTATGGCGGGGTATTTTCCAAGCATGGCCCTTGGTGCAATGCAGTTTGGGATGGATTCTTGGGGATGGGACCAGTACTAGCTTTCGGTGAGACCCTTAGATCCCAGAAGTGGGAGCACTGGATAAATTGGACAATGTGAACATTCCTCTGGAGATAATTGGGAAAGCAGAATCAGATTTTGTTAGTATGGATGGATCTTGGAATTGGCCACTCCTACATTCGGTATTACCATCGGATGTTACGGCAACTTTGCAGAATATTCCCCCACCCTCTGGGCGTGGTGTTCCAGATTAGGTTTTCTAGGACAAAATAGCCTCTAGTGAGTTTACGGTGCGCTCAGCCTATCAACTAACTGGGACACCAATAGTGAACGAACCTCGTAGTCCTTTGTGGAGAGTACTTTGGAAGTGGAAAGGTTTGACTCGTGCTAAAGCTTTCTTATGGCAGCTTGCACATGATGCCATACCCACAAATGATTTTCGTTGTCGAAGACATATTGCAAATTGCTATAGGTGCCCTCGGTGTCATTCTGGTGCCGAGACTAGCATGCATGCTCTACGTGACTGCCCGGACTCGCGATGGATTTGGACTCAGCTATTACAGCCAATAGTGTGGTCAGAATTCTTTAGTTGTGACAGAGAGCATTGGTTATTAAAGGGGCTTCAGTATGGGTTACCATGCACTAGTCATATACCGTCACAGATCCTCTCTGGTATGGCTGTACGGCTAATATGGAAGTGGAGGAATGATGTTGTTTTTTCTGCAGACACACGGCCGCAAGATGTAATATTGGCTGGGAATTTACAATATGCCAGGGAGGTTTGCTTAGTGCTCAAAGCTGGTGGTTAGGCTTTGTTTGAGAACATCGAATTAATTTGGAGAGCCCCATATGGTGACTATGTGATGATTAATGTGGATGTTGCCGTGAGCTTGCTCACCAACGGTACGGCGAAAGGAGGTATAGCTCGGGATTTTCTAGGCCAGTGGGTTAGTGGTTTCACTCACAGGACAGGCTCTTGTTCGGCAACGACTGGTGAGTTACAAGTAGTTCATTATGGTTTACTATTGGCTGTGGAGAGGGATTTTTGAAGGGTTATCATTGAGTGAGACAATCAAGATGTTATACAGGTGCTCAATGGACAATTACCTAGTCGGCTACAACACTACCCACTGTTGCTTGATTTCCGACTCCTTCAGGCGAGTTTGGATGCTGTACACTTCTCATAGTGTTATCGAGAGTCAAATCAAGCCGCAGATTACCTTGCCCAGTTGGCGACTACAGCTGATGCAGGTTTTAAGGTCGTAATGGATGTTCCCAAAATTTAAAAAGGGTGTTGCAGGTCGATGTTCTGTCCATATCTGATGTAACTTAGTTTCTTTTCGTAGCATCTCGATGTAACCAAAAAAAAATTATAGTAATAGTACCGAGGACACAGTCTCAGGTACATCAGAAGCTAACATATTAGGCCAAATGGTTGTACAAAGTGAGAAATACCAAAAGGAAAATTTGAAATATAAATTAGCTACCTAGTCATCAACCCAATTAGCTTCTCGATAAATATGGGCAAGCTTGACAAACCAATCGCGGTTAAGTTTCTGTTGGACAGTAGAGAATAGACCAGTGAGCATCCGATTCTGACATTCCTTCGCACTAAGATGGTTAATGACCCCAGGTGAATCAACTTCCATTTCAACATTACGACAGCCCAACTCTCATGCCTTTAGAAGACCCACTTATAATCGTCATAATTCAGCTTTAAGAGGAGATCAAAGCCCTATGCGGAAGCAAAAACCAGCAAGCCATATTCCTTGGCTATCCCTCATGACATCTCCAGCAAAAGCCAAATGATCAGTATCCCTAACTGCTCTATCTGTGTTCAGCTTTACCCATCATGGACTAGGGGGAATCCGGTAAACTTGGACTGTCTGAGGGGATCCGTGGGCATTGATATCCTCTTCCTTATGCATAGCACTTATGAACTCTCTGGCACACATAACAATTTGGGTACTTTGATTGAATGAAGCCTTAATATCATTGCCAAACACAAAAGCATTACGCCAATCCCAAATCTTCCAACAAGCCACTCCAAAGAGCACAGGCCAAGGAATGGATGAGAAGGCAGCAGACTGAAGCGAAAGATTAGCAAAAATCCAATGTAAGATGTAATTGATACTATAGAAATTCTGTGGACCATAGAATTGGAAGGCAGTCAAAATATCACGTGCCCAGACACAGTCATGCACCATATGCAATGGTGATTCTGCTTCTAATGAACATGGTGGATATAGGGAGTTGGTGGCAAAATGGCGTTGGAATCATTTCTCAATAGTAAGGAAAGCATTCTTAGCAATAAGTCAGAGAAACATCCAGACCCTATGAGGTCCGGGCCAATACCACACCAAGCATCAGAGGGAGGATAATGAAGCTTCCTGAACCGGGCAAAGTAGACCATAAGCTACACCCGCCTTGAAGGACCCAATGGGAGTATGTTTCCAACAACTTCATTGCATCTTCACTCTTTGGCCCTCCCTTACTCGTGGTAAAGAGTCCAGAAAAGTTTGGCTCATGACATATTTTTGGTATCATTGGGACTATCTGGATTGCAAGCAAAAAATTTGTTTTCGACAGAACTCTAGTGCAGCCAAAAGATTTTTTTCACACAGTTGCTAAGAATATCAATATGGGCTAAGCCTAATCTCTGTAAGATATGGCGTCGCTCCCAACCTCTCCCATGTCCCCCAACCACTGTCACACATCCGCAACCCCATAACCACAACCAGCACTAAATCGCCTTACACAAAGACAAAATCACCAGAAAAACCCACAATCCAACACTCACACCCAGCACCCAAAGGAACAAACAACTCATGCCCAACATGAACCACCCAAAACCCCGTATTTCTTAAAATGCAGCCGAGAACGTGTGCAGAGTGCCATTGACAACGGCCAAGTGATAAGTCTTTATGTGGAAAACATCTCTCCTTCCTGGAAACCGTCAGACATATATCAGATCATGTCCAAATATGGTGAATTTATGGATGTTTATCTTTCTCCTAAGAAAACCAGGCAGGGAAAAAAGTTTTGCTTCGTGCGCTATCTGGGTATTAGAGACACTCAACGGCTACTAGTCACTGTGAATGGAGTGCAAGTGGATGAGGGCGTCATAAGGGCGAATGTGGCGAGAGAGCGGAACCAACGTAGACAGGTGTACCCGTATCCTCGGACTAGACCTGCTCAATGAAAGGAGAGTAGGGTTAGAGGTGACAAATCATACGCATCTGTGGTGAAACCCTCAACGGATATCAACCAGTCCCTCCCAACAGGTATTACTTTTATCCCCACATCGGAAACTCATGCTTGGCTATCCCGATGCGTTGTAGGCACTTTGAAGAATCCCGCACAAATGGAGACTGTACACTACACCTAGGTTATAAATGGGTATTCTGATGTAAGGGTTGCTGACTTCGGCGGGGATTCAATTCTGGCATGCTTCCCAACCAGAGGCTCTATGTTGTAGTTTGTTCAGGAGGATCTGGAGTGGGCAAAATTGTGGTTTGTTAGTATAAAGCCCTGGAAAAAGGGTGAGTGTGTAGGGAATAGGAGATGTTGGTTATCCATTCCTAGGGTGCCCCTATACGCCTATTGTCATGAATTTTTCACTTTAATTGGCTCCCTTTTTTGGAACATGATAAGTGTGGACCTAGAAACTAAAAGTAGAGACTGTCTAGATGCCATACATATTAAGGTACTGACAGCCCAGGGGAGTATGATAGACAAGGAGTTAGAGGTGACGATTTTTGACACTTGCTATAGAATTTATGTAGTGGAGACACTCAGGTTGTTTTGTTAATGTGTTGAATTACATTCTGATGGTTCGGGTGCGTCTGTTACCATACCGAGTGAGGAGATGGAGGTAGGAGCAGATGGGCTTTCACCCTTGCCGGAGAGAGACAGGCCGGAGCCTGAGACGGCGACAGAGGAAGATCCTTTTCAGTTAATGCCAATCATTAAGGGGAATTCAATTAGGGCTTTGAATGGGGCGCCATCTGCGGAATCAGTGTCAAAAAGGTACGTTTTTTAATCAGATGTTGGCCATATTTATACCATATCCCATCCAGACAAAGCCCCTATTTTTATGCCAGTAGTTAACGACATTGACGACGCGTCTGTTTCAAATTCGAATTTTTTGTCAACTGCTATTTCATTTGGCCCATTAACTGATCATGTGGACAGCAAAGAACAGATCCCATCACAATCTCAATCCCCTCAATCCAATGTAGGGCCCAAACCTCCTTTGGTTTTTCATTGTTCTGCTTCCCCAGCGATGAGCCCTAAGGTATGTACAGAAACTTTTAGGTCTGTTAACTGTGGTTCTTCCAGAGCATGCAGTTCCTCCAATTCCTGATATATCCAGTACCTTGAAGAACGGTTGGACAAAGTGATACAATCTGGTAGAGTGAGTCGGGGGAGAAGATTCAAGAAACTCAAGGTTATAGGGAGTACCACGACCACGGGCTCATCCTCCAATAATGACATCCGTTGGGTGAATTTGAGCTTAGTCAAAAGGAGGTTGTACAGTGTCAAGATGTGTCTTTCACAGGGTTAGAAGCCAAAGAAATTGTGGCTGTGGGAAATCTTTTGGGCTGGGATGCATCGACGGTTCAAGAACAGACAATAATGAAGGCCAAACGTTTAGTGGAGAAGGAAGCACTTGAATGGAGTCAGTCCATAGCTAATGTTTAGCCTCCTCTCTTGGGATTCTAGAGGCTCTATTTATGGGCCGAAACTAAGGCACTTATAGTCATTGATTCGAAGATACATCGTTAACTTTGTTTTCCTTTGTGACACGAGAGAGCAAGTTGTTGATGAGGCTTGGTGCCGTTGTATTTGGTCTCCTCAACACTTGGAATACATCACAGTTGATACTGTTGGACAGAGGAGAGGTTTAGTGTTTATGTGGGATGCAGAGGAGTTCCAGTGCCGAAGCTCTAAATGAGGAGATAGATGGTTATTGGTTGAAGGTTTTATATCACAAGTGAATGAAGCTTTCTCTTTTTGTTGTGTATATGCCCTCATCGACCTACAGGAGAGAATCAATCATTGGTCGGAGTTGGCTTCGTTCAAAACTTCTTATTCATCCCCCTGGTTGGTGGTGGGCGATTACAATGAAACTTTACATACGGATGAGAGGCGAAGTGGAAGATTGGACAGACATGGTGTAGATGCCCTAAGGGGATTTATGAATAGGCTTGCCCTAATGGAGTTTCCACTGGAAGACAGACGGTTTACGTGGGCTAATTCCACTGTCGCGAGCCGTATTGATCGAGCCATGGCGGAGGTACAATGGAGTACTTCTTTCCCCTCTTTATCACTACAATCTGCTAGTAGAGGTTCTTCAGACTACTGGCCAAATGTTTTGTCTCAGGAGAGGATCAATTATGGTTTTAAGCCTTTCAAATTCCTATCTGGTTGGTGGGAGTACTCGAAGTTTGATGATGTTCTTCGTGGAATGTGGCATATTATTGAACAAGAGACTCCAGGGAAATATTGCTTACTCAAAAAATTAAGAAAACTGCGTGCTCATCTCGCTTAGTGGAATAGAAATATTTTTGGTAATATTGATGTTGATATGTCAAATTTACAGCAGAAAATTGATGAGCTGGAGCTGTTATTTGAGCAAGAAGACCTCTCTGTTATGGAGAGAAAAGAGCTGGCTGAATCTCGTGCTAGCCTTATGATTTGTGAAAAGCAATAGGAGAGTTTATGGAGACAAAAAGCGAGGAGCTCATGGGGAAAAAAGGGGGATAGAAATAAAAAATTTATCCATTCTTTTGCTTGCCACAAAGGTAGAGAAAAGGGTATTCATAGCATAAAAATTGGCCATAGGGAGATATCGGATCCGGATGGAATCAAAATGGAGGCTACCAATTTTTTCTACAATTTATATCTTGATGATCACAGTCACAGACCACGGGTTGGAGATTTTCCCTTTAATCGGTTGGATGATGACATGATACTCCAACTTGAACGACCAATTACGGCGGAGGAGGTAATAGCGGCTGTCTGGGCATGTGATAGTTCCAAAGCCCCGGGACCAGATGGGTTCAATTTCTCTTTCTATAAGAGGTGTTGGGATTTCTTACAAATGTATATTCTTGATTTGGTCAAGGCATTCTTTGATTCAGGACACTTACCTAAGGGACGCACCTCTGCATATATCACTCTTATTCCTAAAAAGACTTCGGCGGAGTTTTTTGATTAATATAGGCCTATCACTTTGATCACTGGAATTTATAAAATTATTTTCAAAATTTTGGCAGAGAGAATTAAACCGGTTATGGGCACTTGATTAATTCAACCCAGTCCGGTTTCGTTGCTGGGAGAAATATCTTGGATTGTCATCTTATTGCATCAGAGGTAATTCACTCCTTTAAAGCGTCTCGAGCACAAGCTGTAGTATGGAAATTGGACTTCCGTAAGGCATATGATTCGATGTCATGGGACTATCTCCTACAAGTTATGCAAAGAATGGGGTTTGGTCTTCTTTGGTTAACTTGGATTTGTACATGTCTCCAATCCTCGACCTTATCTATGCTGGTTAACGGATCCCCAACCCAAGAGTTCGTTATGCAGAAGGGGTTAAAGCAAGGGGACCCCCTCTCACCGTTTTTGTTCCTTCTAGCTGCTGAGGGTCTGCCATCTCTTCTTACACAGGCCATTTCTCTTGGTTTGGTTACACCAATTACGGTTCATGGTGTACCAGTGTCGCTATTGCAGCATGTTGAAGACACTCTCTTGTTCTCTTCGATGGACCAACATTCTTTACTGAATTTGAATAGGGTCCTCAGATGTTTTGAGATTTTATCTGGCCTTAGCATTAATTTCCATAAGAGCGGCCTAGCTGGGATACATGTGTCTGACTTAGATGTCAACACTTTGGCTGGCAGTTTACTGTATAAAGTGGAGAAGCTACCCTTTATATATCTGGGATTGCCTTTGGGTGCTAATATGTGCCTTGCTAAGAATTGGGAACCGGTCATCAAAAAATTGTAGTCTAAGTTACACTTTTGGAAAGGCAAGTTTCTTTCTTTTGCGGGGTCGGCTAGTCCTCCTTAAGTCAGTTTTGTCCTCACTCCCTTTGTACTACCTATCCATGTTTCATTTACCTGTGAAGGTTGCAAAAAGATTAGTGCATATACAGCGTATATTTTTGTGGGGAGGAGTGAATAAGACACAAAAATTTTGCTTAATTGCTTGGTCCAAAATTTTCGTCCCAAAAGAAATGGGAGGTTTGGGGTAGAAAATTTGTTATTGAAGAACCAATGTTTGCTTTTCAAATGGCTGTGGAGGTATCATCATCAAGAGGTTGCTTTATGAAAGACCATTATCCAAGCAAAATGTAGTGTTTTTGAGACAGCTCTTACCCCTACTTTCCATTTTCCACAAGCATCACCAGTTTGGATAAATGTCCTTCGTAGTAGGGAGTATAAGGCGCTATCTTTTATACCTCTACAAACAGGTTTGGCATTATCCGTAGGAAGAGGGCACCAGATAACTTTCTGACGGGACAATTGGTCCACGTTGGGATGCTTACAGAGTACGCATCGCTGGTTGTTTCTCATCTCCAAGTTCAGAAATGCATCACTACAGGAAGTTCTTCAGGCCGGTTACTTATTGGATACACAAGGGGAGGCTTGGACCAGACCATTATATTCCTGGGAGCAGGAACAGTGCCATGAATGTTTTGATACGTTGCAGGAGCGGGTCATTCAGGGATGTACAGAAGACTCATGGACTTGGGTCTGGGAACACAAGGCCAGTTTTCTATTGGTAGTGCGTATTTATCCTTGTGCCATCACACCAACAACCCTCAACCTCTACCTTGGCTTTCCCTTACCCCACCTCACGTTGAATGTTTCCTGTGGAGGGTCATCAACCGCAGGGTCCCAACACAAGCAGCTCTACTACAGCGAAGTATTATACATGATGGAGAGTCCCTATTCCCTCGATGCGATACTGTCCTGGAGGATAGCACTCACCTTTTTCTTCTTTGCCCCTTTTCTGCCTCCCTTTGGTCACGAGTGTGTCAGTGGTGGGGTTTCTCATGGGTTTGCCCGGCCAACGTGGTTTCTTGGTTTCTATAGTGGCCTTCGGTGGCAGGCAACAGAACTTCACAGCAAGCCTGGATGATGGTGGGCATTGCTGTACTGTGGACTATATGGCTGCCAAGAAATGCACTAGTTTTTAACGAAAAAGCCATACATGCAGACCAACTGTTTGATCAAGTCACCACCAAGGCATTTTGGTGGTTTCAAATTTTGTATCCAAGCTTTCCATACACTATAGGAGCTGTGCTTGCACCCTTAGATACTTTTAAGTTGTGGGGTTCTGCTAAACTTGTTGTTATTCAATTTTCCAGATGATACTTAGCATGGTGTCCTAGCTAGTCATAGCTTACAGTGTTGTTATCTTTTAACACTAATTATACCTGTACATACATCTGATATCAATAAACTCAATCGTTTAGCATAAAAAAAGTTGTTGAAACGTGATTACTCATTGCAGTCTCTAGAATTATCTACTCTTAAAAGAATCAAGATATTTTGTATGCATTAAATAAAAATCAACAAAAAAAAGTCCAGATGATATTATGATCATTTAATAATAATCTAGAAGAATCCATTAAAATATCTAAGATTAGTTAAGATATTGTGTAAGCATTTAATGTAGTCTAGAATGATTGATGGGAATATCTAGAATTTAAAATTTAATAGTAAGTCGGTGACGTTGTAATATAAATACATGACAAGTTAATGCAAAATGGCGTGTGCTTTCCTGAATAAGAAAACGTGTGCTCCTCTGTTTTTAGTCCTCTGTTTCTTCTCCTTTTGTATATTTTTGCGAGTCCTTATATCTTTCTCTTTTTGCATAACTAAATACTCACACATACCTTTCTCAAATACACCTTTCTTAAAATTTTTTTCTTCAATTGGTAGTAGAGCCCCCTTGTTCTTAAGGGACCATAATTCCCAAAAACACAATACCCACAATCTCTCCCAAAACACAATACCCATAAATTCAGCGTTTTCTATAACTTAAAAAAAAAAACAATTTCTCAATCCTTCAATGATGTCAAGAAATTTCACAGTACCAACACCACCTATGTTTGCAAGTGAAAATTTCCAAACATGGACTGTGAAGATGAAGGCTTATCTTCAAGCTTATGGCTTATGGGAGGTTGTTGATGTTGGTGTAAATCCAACTCCACTCTAAAAAGAAGCCACTATAAATCAAATCAAGCAACGCAACGAAGAAATTGCAAAAGGTTATCAAGCTTTGTCTGCATTTTTTTCGTTAGTGTCCGAAGAAATTTTTACAAGAATTATGGTTTGTGAAACTGCCAAAGAAGCTTGGGATAAGTTGAAGGTGGAGTTTTTGGGAAGCCAAAAATCAAGGCAGATGAAAGTCCTTAATCTTAGACGCGAATTTGAGTTTTTCAGGATGGAGGAGGCTGAGTCACTCAAAGAATTTGCTGATAGGTTGATAAAAATTGTCAACCAAATCAGATTTTTGAGAGAAGGTCTCTCAGACAAGAGGGTAGTTGAGAAGGTGTTGGTGAGTCTTCCAGAGAGGGTTGAATAAAAAATCTCCTCACTTGAAGAATCAAAAGACTTGTCTGAAATAATGATGCAAGAGCTTGTTCATTCTTTACAAGCTCAAGAACAAACGAGAGCATTAAGGCAAGGAATTCAAGCAGAGGGAGCTATGAATGTTAAACATAAAAACAAGCATCAGTTCAGCACCAACAATCAAAAGCAAGCTGCGGAGAAGAAGGAAAAGCAAAAGAGGTACAATGGCGACACCAAATTTGGTCAGAAGAAACAATTTCCAACTTTTTCTTTCTGTAAGAAAACAAATCATTCGGAGAAATATTGTTGGTTCAGACCCAATGCACAATGCAAAAATTGCAAAAAGATAGGCCATGTTGATAAAGTATGGCAACTAAAGAAGCAGCAGCAGGATCAGCAGGCTCAACGCGTAGAAAACCAGCAAGATGAAGCACGAGAAGAACAATTGTTTGTTGCATCATGTTATACAACAGCAAGAAGTAGTGATTGGCTTATTGACAGTGGTTGCACACACCACATGACTCACTAGATTGATGCTTTTTCAGACTTGGATGAGTCTTATCTCTCAAAGGTCAAGATTGGGAATGGAGACTACATCGACGTTAAAGGCAAAGGTACAGTTGCAGTTGACACTCCATCAGGCACCAAATTTATTTCTGAAGTTTTATATGTTCCCAACCTTGATCAAAATTTATTGAGTATGGGCCAATTACTTGAGAAGAATTATTCATTGATATTTAAAGATAATGCCTGCACTATATATGATGCTGCAAAGAACAAGATATTTTATGTTGGCATGAAAGATAAAAGTTTCTCATTAAATTTGAGGAACAATAATGTTCATTCATATGCAAGCACAATTGATATGAACTCTCTTTGGCATAAAAGGTTAGGCCATGTCAATTATACTTCCTTGAAAAATCTTCATGCTAAGGAATTAGTACATAACATGCCTATTATTGGAGAATGCTCTGCTGTTTGTGAAGTCTGTCAATAGGGGAAGCAATCAAAATTGCCATTTCCGGTCAACAAAGCTTGGAGAGCCTAAAAAAAAATTACAATTAGTCTATACAGATGTTTGTGGACTAATGAAAGTACCTTCTTTGGGAGGCTGCAGGTACTTTATTCTCTTTATAGACGATTTTTTCAAGAATGTGTGGGTATACTTCTTGAGGTATTTAAAAACTTCAAAGCTTTGGTAGAAAATCAGAGTGGTTGCTCTATAAAGGTCCTAAGATCAGATAATGGGACCGAATACAATTCACAAAATTTTAACAAGTTTTGTGAAGATGGTGGCATCTCTCATCAGCTCATAGTAAGTTATACTCCTCAGCAAAATGGATTTAGTGAAAGAAAAAATAGAACAGTCACGGAGATGGCTCGGTGTCTCATGTTTGAGAAGCAGATGCCTAAGAACTTTTGGGCAGAGGCGGTGAATACTGTTGTTTACATTCAAAATAGGCTGCCTACAAAAGCTCTAGACAATAAAACTCCATTTGAGACTTGGAATGAATTTAAACCATCTGTTGAGCACTTGCAGTTGTTTGGTTGTGTGTGTTACACACACATACCTGTTGTTAAGAGGGAAAGGCTGGAGTATAAGACTGAAGTTGGAATCTTTGTGGGATATAGCTCTGTTGCTAAAGGTTACAGAGTCTATAATCCTAAAACTAAAAAGGGTATTGTTAGTAGGAATGTTAAGTTTAATGAAAATGCATCATGGAATTGGCAAAATTCCAAGGATAATCATCAACCTTCTCAAGTCTTGTCTCGACAAATAAAGCAAGATGATGGTGAGCCTCAAGACGAAGATGAGGAGGAAGAAGAAGAGTCAGTTAGAGGCACTAAAACCCTTACTGATATATATCAGAGATGTAATGTTGTTGTTCTACAGCCCACAACTTATGAAGAAGCAAGTAAAATTTCAGGATCGAGAGATACAATGCAGGAGAAGATGAAAATGATAGAAAAGAATCAGACTTGGTGCTTGGTTGATAGGCCAAATCATAAAAATGTCATTGGAGTTAAATGGGTTTATAGAATCAAGTTGAATGCGGATGGTTCTGTGAATAAGCTGAAGGCTAAGTTGGTTGAGAAGGGCTACTTCAGCAATTTGGAGTAGACTTTTCTAAAACTTTTGCTCCAGTGGCAAGGTGTGAATACCCGACCCAAAATCACTTGGGCCTATTCACCTAATCCTTTCACCTTCTTCCTCGGGTCAATCCCATGTCATTGGAGTCGCCACCCAAATTTTATTAAGGACAAAATTTGGGAAAAACCTTTATATGACTCCTTTAGGCTACATGGTCATGGTGAACCAAAAACATGGGATCGGGGGTTCGTCACGAATGGGAAGGTGTTAGGCACCCATCCGTGTTGGTCGAAACCTTGTGCAATTGAAGAAATTGTGTGTGCCTTGTGCAAGTGTGCAAATGTGGAAGCGAATCATATAAAAATAACAAAATTGAACTGGAGGGGAAGGAGAAGAAGGCACAAAACAAAAAGGGAAAATAAAAACATTTGGGCTTGGTCTCCACCACTAGAGACCACCTACGTACCCCGGCAACCGGGTACAAAGCCCACGTAGTTCTTGACATGGCATCACAGCAATTACATAATCAACAAAAGCATCATCAGATGACCAACAAGCAGCAATCAATAAAGTGCGCAATGAAACGGGTTAGAACACTTAGCTCAATTGTTGGATAGAAACTATGAGTCGTCTTCTACTGGATTTTGGACCAGTGGCCAATTCAACTTCTGGTCACAACAGCAAAGTTGTGGCTCTCCCTCTTAGCTTTCCAAAAAGTCCAAGATCGGGGCGATCCAATCCCTAGAACTCGAGATATGGATTGTTTTCTGAGACTGCTAGCATCAGGTCCTTCTACTCGGAATGTCCACCTTCTTGACTCCTAGGATGCTTTTGATTACCTCCTCCTCTTGATCTCCTCTTGATCCCTTCTTGTTGGCTTCTTCCTTGATGCTTTCCCACAAAGTTCTCCAGAGTTTCTGCTTGTAGGAATGCTTCTAGGCTTGGAGAACTAAAGTTTCTCCAAGCAAACAAAGCTTAGGGGGGTGTGTGTAATGAGTGATTGATCCCCTCAAATGTGTATGAGGGGTCCTATTTATAGTGTTCTGGGAAGCCTAGGGGCGTGGACTTGTATAATGGTGAAGATTATGCTCGAAAATCTGGTCCAAAACCGCGTAGGATCGAATTAGAAACAAAATCGGAGAAAATCGGGGTTCTGGGCACCTATGACCACCGCTGCCGGCGGTTATCCCTTGGATGACCACCAGTGCCGGCGGTCATGTGAGGATGACCGCCAGCACCTGGCGGTCTTTGCAAGATGACCGTCGGCCACCCCACGTGTCCCTCGTTCTTTCCATTTTCGAACCCCCAATCCCCCAAATTCAGGCCTGATTTGATCCTACCGCGTAATCAACCCAAAATCACTCAGTTACTTGATTACTACTCCTCTAAATCATTTCCTAATTGACTGATTACACATTAAGTCCCTAAATCATACAAAAAACACATTTACCATATTAAGGATGATTTGATTCTGATTTTCTACGAAAATCAGAACCAAAATTAGTCTGCAAGCAAAACATTTTTGGGCAAATTAAACTTTGGAGAATCTATTAACTTGGGCTCTCAAACCCATCCTCAATCCAAAGATAAATCATGTCATTAAACTTGGAATAAAGATAGATAAGAGGCACAAACACATTTTAGTATAAATAAACCTTATTATATGTTTTGTCCTAAGATTAAATCATCTCAATAATCCTAGTAGTCCAATGTACAAAGGCTCAAATTACTAAAATGTATTGTTTCCACTAAGATAAATTCTTAACGTGTCCTACTCCTACCATCAAATTATCTCATTAATCCTAAGTTCAAACATGTTTAAAACCTAAACTTTGTGAAAAATTCGTGGGTTAAATTTGGATGTCCACAGATGCCCCTCGTTGATGAGTCCTTAGGAACTAAGGACGAAACAACGTAAGACAGGAACAACCTAACTTGAAAGATAAATGTGTGGTGTGTGTCAAGTTTTTGAGCATCCCATACTCCTCTCACGAATCATCTCATCCTGAAGTTTTGAGGGACGGGCCCTCGGATTCTGAGAATCATCTCATCCCAAGTTGTCGTCAAGGAATACTCCCATCCTTGTTGGGTTTCGACTTGGGAATCATCTCATCCCAAGTCTCTGGAATCATCTCATCCCGAGGTGATAGAATCTTCTCTTCTATCGGGTTGTTGTCAAGGAATACTCCCATCCTTGTTGGGTTTCGACTTGGGAATCATGTCATCTCGAGGTCTCGGGAATCATCTCATTCCGAGGTGATAGAATCATCTCATCTATCGGGTGGTCGATAAGGAATACTCCCATCCTCCTCAGTTGGGTTTGGACATGGGAACCGTCTCATCCCAACTCTCGGGAATCATCTCATCCTGAGGTGGTAGAATTAGGTTGTCAAGAAGGAATACTCCCATGCTTGTCTGCTGGGTTTTGACTTGGGAATCATCTCATCCCAAGACTATATAATCATCTCATCTATAAAAAAGGAGCACTCCCATCCTTGTCAGCTGGATTTTGACTTGGGATCATCTCATCCCAAGACGATAGAATCATCTCATCTATCAACAAGGAATACTCCCATCCTTGTCAGCTGGGTTTTGGCTTGGGAATCATCTCATCCGAAGACGATAGAATCATCTCATCCTATGACGATAGAATCTTATCATCTATCAGTAAGGAATACTCCCATCCTTGTCAGGGAATCATCTCATCCCAAGACAATAGAATCATCTCATCTATCAACAAGGAATACTCCCATCCTTGTCAGCTGGGTTTTGACTTAAGAATCATCTCATCTATCAACAAGGAATACTCCCATCCTTGTCAGCTAGGTTTTGTCTTGAGAATCATCTCATCCCAAGACGATAGAATCATCTCGTCTATAAACAAGGAATACTCTCATCCTTGTCAACTGGGTTTTGACTTGGGAATCATCTCATCCCAAGGCGATAGAATCATCTCATCTTTCAACAAGGAATACTTCCGTCCTTGTCAGCTGGGTTTCGACTTGAGAATCATCTCATCCCAAGTCTCGGGAATCATCTTATGTCGAGGTGATAGAATCATCTCATCTATCAACAAGGAATACTCCCATCCTTGTCAGCTGGGTTTTGACTTGGGAATCATCTCATCCCAAGTCTCGGGAATTATCTCATCCTGAATGGCTTCGCCATCTGATTTTCGTTAAAAATGCCGTCTCACGGCTAGGCTATCTAGTGTCTAGGCTCCTTGTACCCCTGCCGTCGTCTAAGATGTCGCTTCGCGACTGCGTTCCCTATGCCTTGGGCATCACATGCCCCTACATTTCTCAACGAAAAGGTTCCACTTCGTGGTTTGGTTGTCAGGAATTATCTCATCCCGTGATTTGCCAGAATTGTGTTCCCGGCTTCTAGCTCGTATGTCTCAAGGGTTACGGGAGCCACGTCCCGGCTTTTGGTTTGCTCATCTCTGATTTTCTCTCAGGATTTTCTCTCATCTAGATTCCCTCGTGTCTGGACTCCTCTCTAGCTTCTCTCTTGGTTTACTCATGTCTGGATCCCTTGTGGCTAGGTTTCCTAGATTGGCTCCTCTCTTGTCTAGACAATTGGACGGTTTGCAAGACCTGGGTCCTTGGCTTTTAACTAGGTCAACTGGTTTTTTTTTTGGGGTGCAAAGACCGGCTCTTCGGCTTTTTGACTGGATTCTCTCATCTCACTGGGTTGCGAAGACTAGGTCTCCGGCTTTCAACTGGATTACCACAACTCTCTGGGTTACAAAGACTAGGTCTTTGGCTTTTGACTGGGTTCCTTCTCGACTAGGTGCTCTCATTGCTCAGGTTCTCTCATTGTCTTTCCGGTTTAGGGTGGTCTCGATCATATGCTCCTAGGTTGTCTAACTGGGTTTTGAAGGGATGAAGGTGTGTCGTGCCCCTTGAGACATACAAACCAAGAGTGGGGTGTGATGTCCACGGTATCTCGCCAAGGTTTTAGAGATGAGGTTTAGGGTGCCCTGGGTTTAGAATCATCTCTAGGCGTCCTAGCCCATAGCCAAGTGGGTGATCTACCTAGTTTGAAACAAATGAATGGGCCCGCCATGCCCCTGGGAGTCAATCGATCAGAGTGGGATTGCATGCCCCAACAATTGGTTTGAACCTCCCGGGGTAGCTTGCCCCAGGCAAATCTCAAATCTGTGTGGGGTAGCATGCCACAGGAAGCTTGACTCAAAATACGGGGTAGCATGCCCCTTGCAACCTCATTAACCCGGATTTTGGGCCCACCGTGCCCCTAATATCATGATGTAGGTCTAATATATTGTGTGATGTCAGCTTGACGAGTCGGAGAGATAAGGCATGACATGCCCCTTGTCCACAATTCTCATTATCTACAAGATTTGTTTATGCCATGCTCCTTCAGCTAGCAACCCTAGGAAATGTAAGTCTACATCGATTTCCGGTGTCACCTCTATTGACCAAGTCTACCTTCTCATGTTCTACATGCAAGTGATGTATGAGCATGTCTACAATATATTCATCTTTTTAATGCATGAGGGCACCCCTAGCTTCTATATGTTGGATGCAAGTGCTTATGACATGTTTTCCCCTCTTTCTCTCTCCCCCTCACTCCTCTTCTTTCTATGTTCCCCTCTTCCTCCCTTCATGTCTTCTTCTTTTTCTCTTCTCTCTTGATTTTCCCTTTCCCCTTGGATGCAAGTGCCATCTACTTCTACATGCATGTTTGGATGTATGTACTTTCTATCTTAGACGTATTAGATTCGAATGTAGATGGTCCTAGTATGATGCATGAGCATTGATAACCATTCAAGCTAAGGTGAAAGTTAAGCGGCTTAAGAAAAAGCGAGCTACCCAAAAAAAAAAAACCAAAGCCTTAAAGAAAAAGACACCCAATGACTATGTACCCATTCATTTCAAACACTAGCTAAGACCCCAGAGGTAAGCATTCCTTGTCAAAAAGGTTTTTATGGGCAAATTGTCTAATCAGAGTAAGGTGAATGGACGAGTGAATACCCATTTGACAATAGATGGGGGCAATGTGCCCAGATGCTTCTATACCCCTTTCGTTGATGATGACATTGTCAACCGAATGGTCTATCTCTGATGAGTGGTCTAACACATGGATATCTCTTTGTTGTCATTGACTACTATCCCATTTTCGCTTGGCCTTAACTTTTGCCTAGGCCGCCCTCTCTGGTTTTCAACCTAGCAGGCTTCTCTTTCCTATTTTTTTCTTTTCTTTTCCTTTTTTCTTTTTTAGGAGTAGCAGCCATAGACACAGAGTATTGCGATCACAAAGCTTTGGGCTAGATCAAGACCACTTGGGCTGGGTATACTCGGATGACTAATGGAGCGGTAAACTATCAATTTCAAAGAGGGGTTAGCGGGAAACCAGAGTGCTATTGGGCGACCATCAAAGATGCACGACAATTGATGACCAAATTCACATTATATCTTCTTAGGAGAGGCGGACTCGAATGACCATAAAATACAAGTCAAGAAAAAAGGCCTTATAATAAATTATTATGCCTTGGAAATGTAAATTTTAAGTTGGTATTGTCCATGGTTCGAGTCCCGTGGGAAACGGATTCGAGATCGGGGTGAAACGCGAAGGTTAATGTGGTTTCCCTTGAAACTACGTCGTTTTGAGTACTGTTTCAAAAAAAAAAAATATGAGGGCGTTGACCAGGCAGGGCGTTGACCGCGCCTAAGCGGACGACGGGTCGTCCACTAGGGCGGCCAACCCTAGCTGGTTTCCCCCTTTCTCTTCTCTTCTTCTCTTTTCTCTTTCTCCCTCTTTTTCTTTCTTTCTGTTTGCGGCCGCCGCTCCTATCTCCTTCTCCTTCTCCCTTTTCTCTCTCGCCCCCACTTTTCTTTTCCCTTCCTCTATCACCCACAACCGCCACTGCTACCTTTTTTTGACCCCTTTTGCCGCCGCCGTTTCGTTCGTGTCTGCGCTCTCGTCTGTAGGTGTTACTCGAGGACGAGCTGGGCCGGAGGAACTGAAGTGAGCTTGGGGTCGTGGCGAGCCGTTGCACCGCCGTCGTTTCCCTCACGCAGAGCTTGCCACCGCCACCGTTCCCTCCTCCTTGCCCTTGACCCACCATCGTCCTCGGTTGAGTAAGCATCCAAATCCTTTCCTTCTTCTTCTCTTTTCTTTTCTTTGGATTTTTGAGGTGTTGAATCGGGTTCTGATTCGTTTTGTTGGTGCTTGGGGTTGTGTGGCTTGTGTTGTGGTTGATGTCGGGGTTGATGTGTGGTGGTTCGGTGACTGTTTGGTTTGGTAGAGGTGGTTGGTGCTCAGGTTGTCTGCTCCGGCGGCGGGTTTCTGTGGGCAGTGGGTGTTGACTCGTCTCGGACAGTGGTAGCGCGAGTTGCAGACCCGGTTTGGTTGAGAACGGTTTCTAGCAGTGAATTTTCCGGGTAAGGGTTCTTTTCTCAATCTTTCTTTCTTTTCCTTGAATCGTCTCAGAGATCAGTGGGTATTTTTTTGATTGAACGGATGTTTGGTTGAGTGAATACGATTTGGGTGCTGTTTATGGTTTATAGCAGATTTCTTGTGGTTGTTGGTGGAGTTCCGGCGAGGTCACCGGAATCCGGCGAAGGCTCGGGAATTTTCCGGCGAGGCTCGGGAATATTCCAGCGAAGGCTCGGGTCTTTATTTCGGCATTCCACGGTATATATGGTGTATTCTAATTCTGTATTCGGTATGTACTAATAATTCGGAATTGGATTATGTATTTTATTGTGTTTAGTGGAAACCGAGAGTGTGAGTGGTATGAGGCCGGTAATTTACCGACACGGGTAGAACCATAGGCCGGGAATCTTTGGCTTGGATTGACCTTGGACTTAAGTAACGGGCTTTGAGCCCAATCCTATAATTGGTTAAATAAGGACTTAAGGAAGTGGGCTTTAGGCCCGAAAACAGAATTTGGGCTTAGATTGAGCTTTAGGCCGGAAACTCGTAAAGGACATAATGAGTAGGCCATAGGCCCAGGAATTACTTATTGGACTTAGTTGGGCGTAAGCCCGGTAAACCTTAGGTCCCGATACTCGGAGTTAGGTGAGATAAACACCATGTCGGGCTTAGACCCGGGAATTACATAGTTGGCTAACTAAGGACGGGTTTAACTCAGTTGAGCATTATAGTTACATGCATGCACATTTTTATTGTTATTGTTTGTAATTTGTTGTGTGTGCCGGTATTCAGGCACGGGTAATACCTTGGGAGCTGGAGGATCTGTTTTGGGTAAAGCTCCACAGGACAATCGTCGTTGAGGTGACTTTATACGTCTTTTTATGTTTGTATGCATGAGCTCGTTGGATTGGTTTGTTTGAGTTGCATACTTGTTTGCTAACATGCTGTAATCTGTATTGTGTGCCTAAGTGTACTATTTGCTTATGAGCTGGATGTTTGGATTTGTTATGGAATATAACATGTGGTGTGATTCTGGGTGTTTTGTGTGATGTATTGTGGGTCAGAGACCCGGTTATCTGATTGAGTTGTTTAATCACACAACCCTGTTAAATCACAATCTCTTGGCACACATGAACTTATAATTTGTGAATAAGAATAATGTACAGTAGAAGTTAGGCTACTGTGTGCTGATGACCGGTTGGTTCGAGCGGGAAGTGATACCCCTCGGGTTTGCTTGCGGAATAGCAAGTGTTATGCGGATTTGCATATGGGTCTGTAATGACCGGTTCTACCTCCCTCCTTCTACCTCCCACTTTCTCTCTGTCTCTCTCTCTCTCTATGGTTATGTTTGGGCTTCGTGCCTGGTTTTATTTGGGCTTATGCCTGGTTGTCTCATGAGACGGGACCGAGTTCGACGCACACAGTAGAGGGCCCTGAATAATAAATCATAATAAGAAAACTTAACACACAACAGATGGAGAATAATGAACTACTTGCTTGATTGTGTTGGCATGCTAGTACTCGTTGTTGTATGTTTGCATGCTTGTCTTGTTGCTCTTCTTTCCTTTCGAACTTGATCTGCACACTCTCATAATTAGACTTATATTGCTCACTGAGTAGGCGACTCACATAATCGCCAACGTTGTTTTTCAGACTTTAGATAGCGTGCAGTCTCCTCCTTCCTTTCCCGGAGTACGGACGTGGTTTCTCAGCAGGTAGCTGTGCTTGACTTCCCGGTTGGATCCATAGAGCCGGCATGCATATCATATACTTTGCTATTTTATATTTTATCTTAACTTCCGCTGCATTGAATTTTTATTGAGATGTCACTATTGATTTTGGATTACACTATCGGCGGGTTGCCGGGTTTATGTATTGATGATGTCTCGGCAGGATGCCGGGTTGTCTTGTGGCTTGTTAAGCCGGATTGTTTTGTTCTTTATGACATCTCGTTTTTATTAAGAATTTTGGATATTGTTGATATTGGATTTCGTGTCCCGGGTATCAGGGGTATTTTGGTAATTTCCTTTATTTAAGTATTTTATTTGTAAAATTGGGACACAGGTGTTTCAGCAACAATACAAAGCCAACCCACAAAACACAAAACCCAGATCGGGTCAAATACACAAATTGGAAGAACAAAGAGGAAGAAAAGAACAGAGGGAGGCTTACCACGGCGGCGACGACCGAGTTCAGTCCCCGAACTCGAGACGTACGTGCAGACCGAGGCGAGCTCCCTGGTGCGCATCACAGATACTCCACGAGCAGCTCCTTCCTGTGCACAAAAGCAAAACGACGGCGGTATGGTGTCCCGACGTCTACTCACAGAGGAGATAGATGTTGGCGGCGACGGGTTATGTGAAGAGAAGAGATGGTGAATCGGAATTAAAAACAAGAAGAGAAAAGAAAGAGAGGGAGAGATTGAGAAACGGTTTAAACGTAACCGTTGACAAGAGAACCGGGCGTAGGAGAGGAAATCGGGAGAGGAGGTTCGTGGGAGAGAGGTGAGGTGGCGGGAGAGAAAAGAGAGAAAAAGAAAGAAAGAAAGAGGAGAAAAGAGAGAGGGAAGGGTTAGGGTTGGCCGGCCTAGACCAAAACGACGTCGTTTTGGGTCTAAGGCGCGGTCAACTCTCCCCTGGTCAACGCACACATAGGATTTTAGGTTTTATTATTATTATTTTTTTTCTCTTTTCTTTACCATCCCTCAAAGCGACCTAGTTTTAATTAAAACTACGATAAACACCACGTTTCTCCCAAAGCACATTTTCATTTCCAATGAAACCCGAACAAGGGTAAAACAAATATAAAATAAATGTTTTTCAAACAAAATAATTCATTTCCGTGACCAAAAATCCGGTAATTCCGCAAGGGTAAAATTGGGAATAAAATTTTAAAATTTTAAAAAATTCATAGAAATTAAATTCCGAAAATTCGGGGCGTTACAAACAGTATACAATACAAGACATATTTGGGCAGAAACTTGTGTGAGGAACTTTTAGACACTACAACATCAAAAACAGTGAGTTTTGGATTAATGAAGGGAAAAACATTTTTGGCTTTCTATGAGCCCATTAGTCAAGAAGCGGGCTAAGGAAAAATGAATACCACAAAATTGTGAAAAGAGCCCACTATCCATATGATATTGAAAATGTGTGTTGGTGAATCATCATAACAAATAATTGGCACAATAAAAAACTTGAATATATGTTCAAGCCATAGACGACATCAAAAACACCATAAGTAAAATGTATGGATTAACATATATGAGAATATCAAAAGATTCCATAGCGTTAAATATAAACATCTTATACACATAATTTTTTTTCCATGAAATTTTGATGTTCACGAAAAAAACTATCAATAATTAGCATCTCAACAAAATCTCAATTCACATTTTGATTTTGATTAACTTTAAAATTGAGGCATATAGTAAAAATATCTTTCACATAGTATTTCCTTCATAAAACTAAGAAAATAAAACCCCCCAATATTTTTAAAAATTTTAAGCCAACTTCTCAAAATATAAAATTTAACCCACCACAAAAAACCTCACTAAGATAACCATCTCATGATCTAAATATATAAAAAATATATTTATGACAAATTTTAGTGAAAAAAAACTCATAGCACATATGAATAATTACACAAAAAATTATTCAACCAATGATATTCAAAAAAAAAAAAGAATAGAAAGAGCTTTAATTGTTACCCCAACCATGTGTTTAGAGACTTAATTAGTAAATTAATTAAGACTAATTGTATTTAGCATGCAAAATATATTTCTAATGATTTTGATGATCATTGTATTGTTTGATGATTAATAAACACATTCTAAAACAAAAGGGATACCTATATAGCGTAGTATGAAAAAGGAAGAAAAAGACACTAGAGAATGAATGAACACTTTGTGTTTATTGCTTACTGTGGATGGTTAAAAACAATGAAGGTGTGCCTTTATATAGGCTTACATCAGAATACATAACGAAAGCTTTCTCAGCTAATAAAAGCTTTTTATTTAATAGAATTAAAACTCCCCCATCTTACCATATGACTTACTTATTCCTGTAACAAATATCATAAAGTCTAATTAAGTTAAGCAACATGCACTAATTTGTAACACTCCCCCTTAGTGCACACTTGCGATCAACAACTCCAAGTGCAGTTCTGAAATATTCAAACTTAGGCTTTACAAAAGCTTTAGTAAATATATCTGCACATTGATCGTTTTGCTGATATCCCCGTCAAAATGATCTCTTGATTCAACACTTTCTCCCGGATATAGTGTTGGCGAACTTCAATATGTTTTGTTCGACCATGAAAGATTGGATTTGATGCAAGCTTCATAGCACTTTCATTGTCACATTTAATCTGAAGAGGATAATCAATCTTGGAAAACATATCTCCGATTAACCTCTTGAACCATGCGCATTCTTATGCTGCTATTGTTGCTGCTACATACTCAGCTTCAGAGCTAGATAGAACAACAACCGGCTGCTTCTTGCTGCACCAAGATATCATGGCTGAACCCGCACTAAAACAACAGTCTGAAGTTGAGTGTCTATCATTCACATCTCCAGCCCAATCTACATATGTGAAGCCAGCTAACAAGAATTTTTCATATCTTCCATACATCAGACCATAATCTGTCACCCTTTACATATAGAAGGATTTGTTTTGCTGCCTCCAAATGAGAACTTCTTGGACACTACATGAATTGAGAAACTACACCCACAGAGAAAGCAATCTCAGGTCTTGTGATAGTTAAATAAATTAAGCTACCAACAAATAGCTGAAATTTTCTTGCATCCTTTAATTGCTCTCCGTCATCTTTTATTAGTGAGAAGTGGCTCCAGTGGAGTGGCTTTTCCCTTTGACTCCCTCGTGCCAAAATGTTGCAACAACTTTCTCGCAAATCCTTTTTGAGAAATAAAATAATCTTGATCTGTTTTTTCAACTTCCAAACCAAGAATGCAGCTGGCTTCTCCCAAATTCTTCATCTCAAATCTAATGGACAACACCTTTTTCAGCTATGAAATCTCAGCTTCATCATCCCAAGTAATTATCATATCATCCACATACAATAAGACCATCAAGTGTTTGTATTGAGCAACTTTACCATACCAAGCACGTGGAGCTTGCTTGAGGCCGTACAACGCCTTCTTCAATCGACAAACATGGTTAGGATACTGCTTCGAAACATATCCTTTAGGCTGCTCCATAAACACTTCACGATCCAATTCTCCATATAAAAAATCATTTTTAACATCTAGCTGCCACACATTCCAATTGTTTAAGGCTGCAAGGGAAAAATTGGTTCTTACTGTCACTATTTTTGCAACAGGACTGAATGTCTCCTCATAATCTAGCCCATAACTTTGATAGAATCCTCGTGCAACAAGTCGAGCTTTGCATCTATCAACAGATCCGTCTGAATTTTTCTTCAATCGATAGACCCATTTGCAGGTGATTGGCTTACAATTTCCTGGTTTTGCAACCAACTCCCACGTCTGATTTTTGTTGAAGGCTTCAATCTCCTCTTTCATGGAAGCTTCCCATTTTGGATGATCTTTGGCTTCTTCATAGCTTGTTGGTTCATCATTCAATGCTCCTACAAAGAAGCATGAAATGACGGAGCACTGGTTAAGCTGAACTTCATAATCTTCAAGATAACTCGATTGTCTCCTATCTGTTGTTGATCTTCTCACTTCTTGTTGCTCACCATCTTGTTTTGTTAAAGTATTTGGAGTTGAGGATCCATCTGTTGTTTCTTCATCAATAGATGCTTGCTCATTAACTTCATGAAACAATAGGTCCAAATCTTCTTGATCATCACCAAGAACAACAAATTTTTGAGCAGGCGACAAAGATGACACTTCATCAAAAACTACATCTCTAGAAGTTGTAAACTTCTTTGTCTCTGGATCCATGCACCTCTAGCCCTTTCTATAAGGATCATAGCCGACAAATACACATTTTTTGCTTTCGGATCAAGTTTGGTTCTATTAGCTTTGGGAACATGAACATAACAAATAGAACCAAATATCCGAAAATAATTGACATTTGGCTTTTCACCATATAAAATCTCAAAAGAAGACTTTTGTGTACCTAGCCAAGGAGGTAATCTATTTGTCATATGGCAAGCACATTGAACTGCTTCTGCCCAAAGCTCCCGAGGAAGATTCTTGTCATGCAACCAACAAAGACAAACTGAAGTATGGTAAGCAAGCTTTCTCTCTGAAACTCCATTTTGTTGAGGAGTATCTGGACAGGTCATTTGACGAAGAATGTTGTTATCATCACAGAATTGAAAGAATTCTTGTGACATGAATTCCCCACCATTGTCACTTCGAAGACATTTTATCTTCTTTCCAAATTCTTTCTCCACAGCATCTTTGAACTCCACAAACTTGGATAATGCTTCACTCTTATCTTTTAAAAATTTCACCCAAGTAAATCTTAAATGATCTTCCGCCAGACCATTACATAACGATATCCGCTATAACTTGATGTTCTTATTGGTCCCACTAAGTCGGTATGAACCAATTCAAACATAATGGATCTCCAGTTTGATGACTTGCTGAAAGGAAGTCGATGGGATTTGCCATATTGACAGCCTTGACAAACCACATCTTCATGTATGTTCTTCAGTGTTGGCATGCCATCTAGTAACTTCTTAGAGGAAATTTGCTGCAACATTTAGTAGCCTACATGCCCCAAACGTCCATGCCAAACTGCAGCACTATCAGCTTGGTTTGTCTTCTTCACAAAAGCTTCACCTGCTGACATAACGAACAAAGAGCCCTTCTTCTCTCCAGTGAGAATAACATCTCCAGATATTTCTTTCACATTGTCAAGCACCTTTACACCATTTAGGCCAAACAAGACATATTTTTCAGAATCAGTAATTAGAGGAACTGAAACTAGATTTTTTGTCAAACTTGGAACATGATAAACATCTTGCATCTTGACACTTCTGGTTGTATTGCCGGCAACATTGATTTTTACAACACCTTCTTTCACCACCGGATAAGTTGAATTATCTGCAGTGCCAATAACTCGATCTCCACAGTGCTCTTGTATCCCAAAAAAAGAACTACCATCTCCAGTTACATGATGAGAGCATCCTGAATCCATGATCCGCTCTTCTTTTTTGGCATTGCTGGTATAGCTAATAGAAGCATGGGCCGACTTTTGTTCAACAGCTTTAATAGTAAAACATTGCTCCCATTTGGGGTTATCACCTCCTTCACTCGTGCATGCAAGATTGCCTTTTGCAATTTTCACTCTGCAATTTTTCTTAATATGCCCAAGTTTGCCACATCTGTATCACTTGATAGGCTGCTTGATTTGAAAATTGCCACCAGTATTCTTCTCAGCATTCGATGACTTTTCAGCTTCCTTGCTTCCACCAGTTGAGTAATTTTTATTTTGTTTTCCTTTTGAGAACAAGGCAGCATCTGGAGTAAAGTTCTTTGCCATTTGTCTTGCCAAAGCCTCTTGGTTAGCAAGTAAACTTTCCAATTCTTCAATTGTAGGCTGATTAGCCCACCCTGAACGGATGTAACAAAAGGAGTGTATTCCTTCCTCAATCCTCGAATGAGAAATCTTCTTTGTCTTGCTTCACTGATCTTCTCATCCGGGTCTAACTCAAGATTTTTAACTCGCAAGAAATACTCAAAAATAGACATACCTCCTTGTGTTAGCATCGCCAATTCATTCTCCAACAGTTGCAATCTTGCTGTGTTCTTTTGGGTATACAGACTCTCCAATTTCAGCCAAACTCCTTGTGGTGAATCCACATTGCGAATATGATCAACAAGCTCTTTTCTAATAAAAGTCCTCAATGCAAAGAGAGCTTTACCAAACTTAACAAGCTCCCACAGATCTTGACCTTGAAGATATACCTCCATACACATTCTCCAGTACTTTTGTAGTTTGCCCTACAAGCTTCTCCATGCCATATTAGCCTCTTCAACCATGCGCATTCTTGTGCTGCATACATGGGTCCATTCCACTTATATTTTACTCACTTGGTCTATTTCTATCCGATGTGGGACAATTACTCATACTTGAACACCCAACAATCTAGTTCCATACGCGTGACCAGGACACCATAAAACAAAATGGATAGCTATATAGCATAGTATGAAAAGGGGGAAAAAGACACAAGAGAATGAATGAACACTCTGTGTTTATTGCTTACTGTGGATGGTTAAAAACAATGAAGGTGTGCCTTTATATAGGCTTACATCAGAATACATAACGAAAGTTTTCTCAGCTAATAAAAGCTTTTTATTTAATAGAATTAAAACTCCCCCATCCTACCGTATGGCTTACTTATTTCTGTAACAAATATCATAAAGTCTAATTAAGTTAAGTAACATGCACTAATTTGTAACACATTCGTAAGCGTTGTGTGTTGTTTGAATAATGGACATAATGATTTAGTTTCATTAAAGAACCAGATGTTGGAAGATATGGGCCTAGCCGGCTGCAGATCAAAGATGTCTCTACGTACCTTTTTGGCTTGTGGTTCCGATAGAGTAGTTGATAATTTATTGGCAATGAATGTCCAAGTTTGCATCCCAAATGTGAGAAAAAAATCAGAAAATGCTCCTTTTACCTTCTAAAGTTTTAGAAAACATCAGTGGGTCATACAATCTATTTTTGCAAAGGGAATCCATATCCGCACTCCTCCATCAATATTTGCACTCCACCTTTTGGTTCTTTATTTTTAAAATGACAAAATTAACCCCTTAGTATAAGAAATCATACATTACACACTTTTTAATAACTTTTCAATTCTTTCTCCTTTATTCTTTTCATTCCTTTATATTATCTAATTATACAAGATTAATATTAAAAAATTTTAAATGATTAAACAACTTCTTCTAATAATAATCTGATTATTTATTTTCATTTCTTATATTATCCTTTTTATATTTTATCTTTTTATTTAAAATTATGGTTGATTTTATCTTTTAGGTGATTATTGAACTAATACATATAAATAAATTTATTTCAAATTAATGAGATCTGCTCCTAATTTGAAAAATACTAAAACTATATATTTTTCAATTTTTTCAGTGTTGTTTAGACTACGAGGTAAAATTTTTTTCTTTTTAATTATGACATTTATTTTCTCCTAAGATCAAATATAATCTGATTTTTTTTTGGGAATTATTTTTTCTGCTTGGTGCTAATTTATTTATCTATTTTTTCTTTCTATCTTGAATTGTATGTTTTTCAATAATGAAAGAGATGAGAACGAAACAGTAAATACAAAAAAAAAGAAAAATAATAAAAGAAGAGAGTTTAAATGAGAGAGATTTGAAAAGTCATTGGAAATTCTCTATCATAAGAGGTTAATTTTGTCATTTAGACCAAAAGGTGGAGTGCAAATATTGATAGAGGAGTGCGAATATAGATTTCCTTTTGCAAATATTATTGAATCATTAAGAACTTGTTGTTTTGGCTCTAGAAAGAGAAGGAGACTATAGAACAATTTTTTTTGTTAGATTTGTATGTGTATTAAAATATCTATTTATATGCACTATTCCATTAAATTTAAAAAAAAACCTTAAGTTAGTTATTGTACTACTAAGTCTAAGGTCGAAATAATTATTTAATTCTCACTGTTAAATAAAATTCTATGCATTAATGTTATTATTTCAATTTAATTATTAGATCAAAATCCAAGGTCATTGGTTTCTTTTACAAAAAAAAAAATCCAAGGTCATTGCCTCATTGGTTCCACTAAAAGAAAAGACTTACGGATTGCGGCGATTTTATAGTGGCGGTCGCAACAAACACCCGCAAAATGATACAAACCGCTATGTTTCGAATTCAAACCACCCCCCGCCGCTGGTCTGGCGATCTGAGGAGTCGTTAGGGATGACAAATAGCCGGCGATATCCATTGGCATATCTTTGTCAATTAATTTTCCTTATCTTTTCTCTAATCATTTCAACTGGTCCTGATTCCCGAGAACGATCTCATGAGACATACTCACATGTGATGAATCAAAATTTGTATCTTCAATGCTCAACCCATCCAAAAAAAAAAGATGGAGAAGGGAAAGTGATGTCTTTTATTATTACAGAAGATCGCATGGGGTTCTTACAAATTGTAATGCATCCGACGTTGAGTGTTTGTCGCGTTGCTTTGTTTATATGGGTCAAAGTTTGTATACGTTATCTTTCTAACTTTTCTATATTACCCAATAGATTTCATGTTACATCAGTTATATCTGCTGACAGGAAGCATTTCTCTTAAATTAAGGGAAAGATAAATGAAATAAAGCTAGGGTTTATGGTTTTAGAATTTAGGATTTAAAGTTTAAGTTCAAAGTTTAAAAATTTTAAAAAGTAGATATAAAAAATACATTATAAACTATCTTGAATTGAAAAAAAATGTTTAAAGTTATCTGTAAGAAGCTAGTTTGTAGAAAAATGTAAATAATGTCTCCAGAGTATATGAAATCCACTCACTTAGTTATGTTGCCATGACCAAACCATTCGTTTACTTTTTGCTCCGTTTGGTGTGATATCGGAATCATTCATTTAAGACTTGTGATTCAGAATATATAATATGATAAATTGGTGATCTAATCATGTCATTTTCAAAAAAAAAGATAATAATAAAATTTGTGATCTCCCTCCTCGTGTTGAAGGTCATAGACTCATAATAGACTCTAAATAATGCTGTTTATCCTCCTTAGTTATTAATTAATAAAACTGACGAACTATAAAAACAATAATAATAAAGAACAAAACCGGAGGAACATTATTACGTGGATGGGCAGCTATGACAGGCATAGAGGTGCAACCTGTTCAAAAAAAAAAAAAAGAGGTAGACTTATGCAACATGTGGTAGAGAATATATTGGTAGTCTCACCCAACTGGAGAAATATTATTATGTGGATGAACAGCGGTCCAAGGTTAGGCAGCCTACATATTTAACAGAACAGAACAGCGCAGCAAGGCAGTCTTGTCATCATAATTTCTTGACCATTATGGAGCCAATCTTTGTTGTCATCACCTTCCTCCTCTTCTTGCTAGTACTAAGAGTGTGGAGGAAAGCACAAACCAATAGGAAGCCTCTAAATTTACCTCCAGGACCATGGAAATTACCCATCATTGGAAACATGCATCAGATGTTTGGCTCTCCACCCAACTACAGGCTCAGGGACTTGGCAAAGAAACATGGTCCTCTGATGCATCTTCAGCTGGGAGAAGTTACAAACATAATAGTTTCTTCACCAGAAATGGCTAGAGAAGTCATGAAAACCCATGACCTTGTCTTCTGCGATAGACCCTTTGTCCTGGCTCTAGATATCCTAATGTACGGAAGTAAAGACATTGCGATGGCACCCTATGGGGACTACTGGAGGCAAATGCGAAAGCTTTGTACATTGGAGCTCTTTACTGCGAAACGTGTGCAATCTTTTGGGGGGATCAGGGAAGAAGAAATGTCTAATCTTCTTAGATGTGTCTCTTCTTCTGCAGGATCTGTCATCAACCTTAGCAGATTGCTGATTTCATTGTCTTACAGTATCGCAGCAAGGGCGGCCTTTGGCAAGAAATGTAAAGAACAAGAAGACTTTATACCAGCTGTTCAGGAATTTATGAAGAAGGCAGGAGGTTACTCAGCTGTTGATTTGTTCCCTTCCCTTAAATTCCTGAGATTGATTACCGGAATGGAACCAACCCTGAGAAGAATGCATCATGAGATGGACATGATTCTTGAAAGGATCATCTCCGACCACAAAACATCCGATTCCAAGATAAATACAGGGAGCGGCAACGTCCATGAAGCAGAAGATGATGTTATTCATCAACTTTTGAGAATTCAAGAAGATAGAGACCTGGAAATTCCCTTGTCAGACGAAAACATCAAAGCAGTTATCATGGTTAGTAACTTGGTACAATACTTTACAGATCTATCTTCTGCCTTTTATTCTACATTGTTTTTCTTAGCCTGGCTCTTAAACTCTACAGAAGGTACTGGGCTTAGTGGTAATATATGGGCTCTATATGATTGTAAATGTAGCATTTGGAGGGTTTGTATTTTTTTTTTGCTCTTTATCTTTACCTTTGCCTCCCGGTTAAAGGTTTTCTCACTCATAACATTAGAATTAAAGTGACTTAAATTTTGGACATAATAATATTTTCTTATAATATTTTTTTAAAAAATAATTATTTACAAGATCTTTCCACCTATATATTATTTATTTAATGTAAGCAATTATTACTACTTTTCTTGAACAACACTTAATTTGAAACAAATAATAACTCATAAACCACTGTTATTTTGAGACGGAGGAAATAATATGGTTGTAGGTAGGGATGGATGGCAACGGGTCCGGGTCCCCGCGGGGAAGGTACCCCGCCCCCACCCCCATTTCCGAAATCTTCCCCCGCCCCCACTCCCGTTGCCCATTAGGGGGAACAATTGCCCCATTTCCCGCGGGGAATCGGATCCCCAAGTGGACCCTGTTCCCCGATTTCTTATATAAAATATAATTGAGTATGTAAAGGTTGCCTTATGCGACTATACCAACATTAACAATTACATCTGAAGAATAATTTCTAATATGTAATGAGACAAAATGACTAAAAAGCATATTTTAGCATTTTAGATGTATACTAATCAATATATTCTTCAAGGGTAATTTTGTATTTTTGCATATATCGGGTCCCCGTGGGTTAGGGGAACATTTCTCATCCCCGTTATCAAATTCCCCACTGGACCAAAATGTCCCCTAACCCCATCCCTGCGAGGGCAAAATTGCCCACATCCCTGTTCTCCATTCGGGGATTCCCCGCGGGGTCCCTGCTAATTTACCCCATTGCCATCCTAGTTGTAGGCCCATAAAGGCTAACGGGGGTGAATTAGTTTTTTCGGGTTAAGATAGAATTGGTTCTAGATCTAACCAAATCATTCACAAATAAAAATAGGTAAAGTTTAAACAGGAGGAGAGAAGCAATTAAAGCGGTTCTCTACAAAGGAGTATATCCACTACCTGAAGATCTACCTTTACAGACTACTTTACATGAGCTTTTCACATGGTATCGCTCTAACCTACCTTCAAAACGAATCCTAACTTACTCGTTTACAATGAGTTTAGCACAAAAGGTTCACACAAAGTAAGCTCAATTTGAATTTTAGAATCTCTCAAAGGTTTGACTCAGGCAAAATACCAAATCTCGCACAATCTTTTTCATTGGCTAGGCTTAAACTTTAGTGAGGTTTCAGACCTCTATATATAGATTTTAAAGGTGGGAGAGTTCTCTAACAACGTTCACATAATATCTAAATGGGTTTAAAGTTGACTTCTAGAGAAAACTGTACATTTAATTGATGCCAAATATGGTTAAATCTTCAAGTTGCAACACTTCTTTTCATAAAGAGTTTTCAAAAATAGTTTGTGTTGTCCGCTTAACCTTCCTGGAAGCTTAGAAGGTGTGAAGACCACATTCTAGATCTTTTTCCAACACTTGGGCCGCAAATTTGGCCGTTGGTTAGCATTTTAATTGCCAACTACCAATTTGGGACAACCCGCAATGAAAGCTGATAGTGATAGGTTGTTTTCCAGCCTGGCCGAGCCAAATCTTCCTACTTTTGGTTTCTTCGTAGATCCAAATATTTCTGCCCAATACTCAAACAATACAAAGCACTTAACGAATATGTTTATTAATCATCAAAACAATATAATGATCACCATAATCATTGAAAACATATATTTGTATGATAAACATAATTAGTCTTAATTAAGTACTAATTAAAGCTATTAATTAGATGTGTAGGCTAATGATGGTCTCTCCCTTTTGGGGGTTTGAGACAACCCTATAGGTGACATGGACTCCGAAACTCAAAAAAAGGACATACCATATTAATATACACCCCAAAAAAAACAAATCATATTTGTACAAATCCAAAAAATAGACAAACTAATTTTTAAATTTTCAAAATCAAGTTTTTGTTTTATTAATTCGTTTAAGGGAGAGAATATATTAGTCCATTAACAACGGGTTTATCTATAGTATATATAAAAGTATGAACTCATAGTAAAAAAGCACCGAAATTGAAAGATAGAAATAATCCTAATTGTTTTATCATTATATTTTAATTATTGGCTTAATAGTCAATACAAAAATATCAACCCCTCACTAATTGAAGAGTCCTAGAGCTCATTGGATTACAATTCCAACTAGTTTCCTCCGTTATATATACAGAACCAGCACCAAATATTTTTGTGACACAAACCGAAGAAACACGTACAAATCAAAGGCAATCATGTATGAGACACCAAATATTTTTGCAACTTCATGTTAACTCAATAGCCTCAAATTTCAAATTTTATAATGTAGTCCGTATTTATTTAAGTGCTTAATATTTCGCAATCTCAAAAGAATGTTATATGAGGTAATTATTACATTAATTTTTTTCACACATATAAACTTATAAATTATAATTTGAAAATAATAGAATTGTACCACGTGCATCACACGTGCTCAAAAACTAGACAGACCCTTAAATATTAAAATAATTACCAAACTTATACAAAAAATATGAACAAAAGGTAACAACTACAATATCATTTATGTAATATATTGGAAAAAAATAAATTAATTTTTAATTTTAAAGAATTCTAATATTTTATAAATCTCCCAATCACAACAGTATACTATTAAAATAATTAAATAACCAGTATATATATAAACTCTATCACTAACTAAAAAAGATATAGTAGACATTTAGGCATTAAAATATTGTAGAAAGAACTATAATGACTTTCGAAAATAAAATTAGAATTAGTCTATTCTTTGATAAAAGAATCATATCTTATAAAAAGAAAATAGTATTATTTTTACTAAAAAAAGGTAAAAATTATAAATCAAAGATGTTAGTACAAGTGAATGAAAAAATTAGTTTCAAAAAATAAATCTAAATAGAAATAATTAATATAAATGATAAACTCATAGAAAAAAGTATCACATAATGTTATCCCTTATACAATAAGATTTTAAAGTAATAAAAAAAATTTACTTCCCTAAAAATAAAAAGAAAAACATTTTTTTGTAGGAAATTAATGTAGGTAAATTTTAAATATGAGAGTGTTAAAATAAAAAATATTTAAATATATATTTAACTAATAATATGATGCAGCAACAACCCTAGAATTCCATTAGGTTCACCTCTGCAAGTAATTGATCCCAAGACCTCCAATCTCCAATCAAACTAGGGTTTAGTATTCCTATTCTTCACCTCCTAAACTCAATGGATTAGGCAACAAAAAATGAGCAATACAAGGAGTTGATTAATCACCACAAGTAAATCACTTGATAAGAGAAATCAATCCTAAAGAGTAAAGCCAAGAGAATCCCTCTCTTGTTTTTGATTGAATCCCTCAATCAAGAAGCACACCAAAGGTAAGCATTTAGCTTCCTTAAAATCACTCAAATTTCATTCATAATCTGATTTCCAAACTTGGTACATTGTTGGCTTTTATAGAAGCCAAAAAGCAAAGCATTGAATTTTTAATACAAGCACTAATCATCTTTTGTTTTCATTAATGCACACCAATCACCCTAACACCAACCACACCAACCACACTAGTGGGAATCTTTAGCTCCAAAGTGAATTTTCCAACCTGAAAGTGAATAGTAAACGCTGACAGTGAATAGTAATTTCCGGCAGTGAATAGTAATTTCCGGCATGAACAGTAACTTTCCGGTTGAACGGTGAAAATGGATACTTTTGACTTGAATCCTTCAAAATGCTCACAAACTTAGAAATCTCTTTAAATTTATTTTCTGAACTTTTCCAACTTATCTTCTTGTAATTCCCGATTGCCCCAAGCTTGAGCATAATGTAGCATGCGATTTTTTTATCATCTTCAATCGAGCCCTTGTGACTGGTCCTTGAAGAAAGCTAATGGCCTCATCACCTTCTTGAGTTCCACTTAGTATTGGTTTGCTCTTATCATTCCCTCCTTCCTCAAAAAGATTCGTCCTCGAATCAAAACCTAGAAAATCAAAAGGAGTTACGTTAGGGACTATGATGGCCATACTAACTCCATACTTACCTATCGAATCCACCATGTAGGCACTGTCATTGACCCTTTCAAAGTCACAGAGTAACCAATCCCATACTCCTGGATCGAATGGCATTTTGCTGCTCCCGGAATCAACTCGTGCATTCCACTTAGAAAATAAGAGTAAGACAATTAACCAGAAAACAAGTGGTAAACCACTACTAGCTTGAAAACAAGCAAGAATTAGCAATTTACTCACCAATTTTCTCGGTGCCACATGCAAACAATAATCCAAGAACTTAGGGCCTCTATCAAACATGAATATCCTAGGATTACCATGCAACAACAATGTGAAATAGAACGAAACTTCATCATATATGGCATCCTTTAAGATCTCGACAGGCTTAGCATGCAAAACATCTAAACGTAAGACGAACATAGCATATGCAACACTCAATCTGAAATAAACACATGCATCAACACGTACTACATCCAAAAACAAGTAACAACTCGAAGTCTCATGCAACAATATGCAGTAACTAATTGCGAATAATCCATGCAATGTGAGGATAACATATCTAATAACCAACTTCACGTTTTGCAAATAGATCACATGTAAAACATCATCAAATGAATGACCTGCCATAAAATTCATAAGTCTATGGATCTTGTAAATAACATGTGTAATATCCCTTAGATTCATGAAATCAATATGTAATCGTCCAACTTCATGTAATGCAAATGGAACACATGCATCAAAGAATGTGATTGGAACATGTGCATCACATATGGTGAAATCAATAGATATTGCAAGAACCACACGCATATTATTGCCAAAAATCAAGCATGCAATAAGACACTTAACACGAATTAGTTTGCAAGTTTTAAAATATATAATACGAAACTGAATGCAAACTATAAGAAACAACTCATGACATGCAATCAAAAATTCTGCATTACCAGACCTAATTAATGCACATATGTATTCATCAAGCAAGTTAATTAAACACACATGCATATAAACACTATGAAATTGAACCAACATAGTCATGCATTCATTGGACAAAAGAAATCGATACTTTACTTGTGATTGTTCATCTCGGCAATCCACACTCATTTGCCACTTCCCATTCCTCCTTGGCAATAGACTATGCGTTCCAAGCTTGTGATAGAGTTGATGCTCAACTCCCTTAAACAGTGTCAATTCTCCTCCTGGATCTATCAACTTACAACAAGCATTAGTTCGTTCCACAAAAATAGGCATAACAAGTAACTTATATGGATGATAGTCAGTAGAACAACAATATAAATCACTCACCATGTTATCCAATTTAAGCATTAAAGTCATAGAATAGGAACTTAAAACCTGATGCTCCTTTGTGATTGTAATCGGTGCCCCATGTATAATTCCATCTTCCCCTTGGTCCGACAATCCTTTAGGACAAGCATCCCTAGAAACCTGCAAAAGAAACACATCACATCTAGAAAGACAAGGGTTAAGGTTAGCTTTAAACCAAGCTTCCTTGTACAAAGGTACAAACAAACTCTTTTTCCTCCCATATTCAACCCTCACTTCTCTCTTATTTGAGTCTTTTAACACAATTTCTTTTGAGACTTCTTTCTCACTCTCGGTATTCTCTTTCTTTTCTTTCTCCTCAAATTTTTCTTTTGAGCTCTTCTCTCCTTTTGCAAGATTTTCATCCTTTCTCTCATCCTCTCCTTTTGCAAGGCTCTCAGCCTTTCTCTCTTCCTCACCTTTTACAAGGCACTCATCCTTCCTCTCTAGCTCACCTTTTGCAAGGCACTCAGCCTTCCTCTCTTCTTCTCGCCTCGCCAAAGCTTCTAATGCCCTTAAAAGTTTTGCACCAGCTTCTCTCATGCCTTTTAGACTCTTGCTGGAACTTTTGTTGTCTTCAAGCCATTCTTTATGGCGTTTCTCTTCAATGTATTCTTTAGGGTGTTCAACTCTAGCAGTTTGATACTCCTCTCTTGCATATTCCTTATGGTAGTTTCTGTCTTGTGCATTGCATCCTCCCCTTTTCCTAGATTGGTCACGATGCCATACTTCTTCTTCTTTATCGTAAAAGTCATCCATATAGTCATCATAATGAACTGAAATCGGCTCTTGTCTCCTAGTCAGAAATTTTTGCTGCTGCTCCTTTAAATAATGACTAGGCGCATATCTCTTCTTCATAATCCTCTTCAATTCAGCCCATGTACTAATAGGCTCTTCTCCATACCTTTTTCTCTCTAAAACAAATTGATGCCACCAAACACGTGCATAACCACTAAATTCTGCAACAACTAGTTTTAGCTTACTTTCTTCGGAGTAGTTATGATAGTCAAAGAACTTCTCCACTCTCTTCTCCCATTCCAAGTATGCTTCAGGATCAAGCTTGCCAAAGAAAGGCAGAATTTTCAATTGGATGCGTCCAACATCCCTATCAACATGATTTGCTCCACCTTCCGTCCTATCAAAGCTTGGATTTCTATATGTTCTTTTATCACGTCCTCCTCTTTCTCCAAATCTGTCATGTCCCCATACTCCATCAAACTCATCTTCATCATAGCTATAGTGCACAGGAGTTGATTTCTTGGCTTCCATTCTGTAACCTCCTCTACCACATCTAAAATATTCCATGATATCAACCTGCGAATACTTGTTAGTAAAACAATTCCTCACGTGTTTACACTCGTGTTTGTTCACTCTTGGCAAAGGATGTAACTCTCAGCCTCTTTCCTCTCTTGATTCTACTTCAACTTTACAAGTTAGGATTAGATTCACAAAAATCAAGCAATCAACTTGCAACAATTAATTAACAGAAACAATGAAAGCCTAAAGAAGGAATGAAAGGAAAACAATTTCTAGAACAAATCATAAATTCAACAAACAAGAAGAAAGATCACACACAAGGACAAGGTAATGCATGTGATGGAATATTGTAGCAATTGAATGATATGAAACAATTATCACCCAACTTGGAAAAGCTGAAAGAAAGACAATCAAATAAGCAGAAAGAAAGAAGTTATTCCCAACTAGAGATCCTAAGACCAAAGAAAGCTAATTGTAATGTACACGTACTATGTAAACAATAGTTGAAGCCTCAAAAACATCGATGTTGGGTTTTAAACATCGATCTTCTTACAATTCGCTTTCAAAATTTTTTTTGACAGAACATCTATAACATCGATGTTTGCTTCAAAACATCGATGTTTTGACAATTGATTTCAAAAAAGAAATTTTGCCGAAGCTCACAAACATCGATGTTGGGTTGAAAACATCGATGTTTTACAATGGGTTTCCAAAAGAATTTTGGCAGAAGCTTTTTAACATCGATGTTGGATTGAAAACATCGATGTTTTGAAATTGGTTTCACAAATTTTGTTGGCAGAAGCTCAAAAACATCGATGTTGGGGTTTAAAACATCGATGTTGCAAATTACTGGGAAGAGAAATTTTTTTTTGTCGAAGCTCAAGAACATCGATGTTGGGGTTTAAAACATCGATGTTTGGTGACCGTTGGCTTCAAAAATTTAAATTTTACTGTGTCAACATCAATGTTTTGATACCAAACATCGATGTTGTAGCAATTTTTTTTTTTTTGACGACAAGAATTGAACAACACAAGGTATGGACAACAAAAAAATTTAACAACACAAGGTATGAACAACAAGAATTTAACAACTGAATAAACAACAAGAATTGAATAACACAAGGTATGATTGATTGAACCTGTAAGCTCCGCTACCAAATGATGCAGCAACAAACCTAGAATTCCACTAGGTTCACCTCTGCAACTAATTGATCCCAAGACCTCCAATCTCCAATCAAACTAGGGTTTAGTATTCCAATTCTTCACCTCCTAAACTCAATGGATTAGGCAACAAATAATGAGGAATACAAGGAGTTGATTAATCACCACAAGTAAATCACTTGATAAGAGAAATCAATCCTAAAGAGTAAAGCCAAGAGAATCCCTCTCTTGTTTTTGATTGAATCCCTCAATCAAGAAGCACGCCAAAGGTAAGCATTTAGCTTCCTTAAAATCACTCAAATTTCATTCATAATCTGATTTCCAAACTTGGTACATTGTTGGCTTTTATAGAAGCCAAAAAGCAAACCATTGAATTTTTAATACAAGCACTAATCATCTTTTGTTTTCTTTAATGCACACCAACCACACTAACACCAACCACACCAACCACACTAACACCAACCACACTAGTGGGAATCTTTAGCTCCAAAGTGAATTTTCCAACCTGAAAGTGAATAGTAAACGCTGGCAGTGAATAGTAATTTCCGGCAGTGAATAGTAATTTCAGGCGTGAACAGTAACTTTCCGGTTGAACGGTGAAAATGGCTACTTTTGACTTGAATCCTTCAAAATGCTCACAAACTTAGGAATCTCTTTAAATTTATTTTCTGAACTTTTTCCAACTTATCTTCTTGTAATTCCCGATTGACCCAAGCTTGAGCATAATGTAGCATGCGATTTTTTTATCATCTTCAATCGAGCCCTTGTGACTGGTCCTTGAAGAAAGCTAATGGCCTCATCACCTTCTTGAGTTCCACTTAGTGTTGGTTTGCTCGTATCATAATATCCTCAAGTTATAGCTAAAATAAATTATCTCAATCATTAAACCGAAATGATATATAGGTAAGAAAAATGAAAAAAATTAAGAGGACATAGAATTAATATAAAATTTTAAACACAACAAGTTATCACTAAGATAAAAGTGAAGAAAAAAATAATTTAAATTAAGTTTCACATAATGTAAACCCTTATACAATAAAATTTTAAAGTAATAAAAAAAATTTACTTCCCTAAAAATAAAAAAAAAATTTGTTGTAGGAAATTAATGTAGATAAATTTTAAATATGAGAGTTTTAAAATAAAAAATATTAAAATATATATTTAAATAATAATATCCTCAAGTTATAGATAAAACAAATTATCTCAATCATTAAACCGAAATGATATATAGGTAAGAAAAATGAAAACAATTAAGAGGACAGAGAATTAATATAAAATTTTAAACACAACAAGTTACAACTAAGATAAAAGTGAAAAAAAATAATTTAAATTTTTTTTTAAGGACTAAATTTTATGATTAAATTTTAAAAGACTATAAAAAATATTTTTGATAAATATAATACTTAGGTAATTGATTAAAGAGTCAAGAAAAATTAATAAAATGTTCAATAAAAAATAAATTTCTAGTGTCATCAAATAAATATGAGATATGAAATATATCATATATAAAATAAACATGCCACAAAATAATTACTAAATAAAAATAATATTTAATCGATATTAAAGAAAAAAGTATGTATTAGAAATTTTTTTTTAAAAATGTATGTATTAGAAAAAAAATTAACAAAGGGAGATTAAGATAACCACTATGCAAAAATAAAGAAAATATTATTACTTAAACATATTAATAAAGGTAAATGAGAAATTTTTTATAGGAAAATATTAACAATGATGATAAAAAATTTCTATAGGATTCGTGCGTCAAAATATTTGTATTCTTTCTTAAAAATAACTACATTTTTTAAAATAAATATGGTTTATATGTAAAAATAAAATAAAAAAATAAATAATATATAAATATATATTATTTGTTCATTAAATATTAATATATAATAAATAATTAATATATAATAATCATTTTTTATAACTAACATATAAAATGATAAAAAAATTTATTGGTAAAAATTCTTTATGAATTTACGTGAAGCTTATAAATTATCAATATTCACAGGAGTAAATAGTTGAAAAAAAATAATTATTCTTGGAAAAAAGAAAAAACAATAATTATTTGTTTAAATAATAAAAATAGCAAAAAAAGTTAATAAAATATTAACAACTTCATACAAACTTTCAGATGAAGACGTAAATGATTGATTTGATTGTAGAAAAAAAAATCCTAGTAGTTCATCTTACTCGATTTATTCATAAATTAATATAATTGTTTTTTTTACAAAAAATCTATATTACTAATAATTATTAATTATTAAAGATCATCATGCCATACATTATTATATCACGTGCATCGCACGTGGACAAAAACTAGTATATATAAAACGTTTCAAAAATTAAAAATAAAAGTAAAAGTGAACGATAATGATCTTAATTCTTTTTGCAATTTATGCCACAACAATAATTGAAAGGAAAAACGAATCGTAAGTAATTTAGTGGAGATTTTAGTGATTTTTTTAATTAATATGATGCCTAATAACCGTTGATACTTGTTTGATTGAGTTGGCTTTATATTTCTGTTTGCTTAATTATTCATTATTTTTATTTTTTTGTCAGCTTTTATTTTTTTTGTTTTAGTCCATTTATGTGGCCTAGAATTGCTTAAATCGCAAAAAAAGAAAAGGTTTTAAAATCATTATTGCCAATTTTTTTTTTGAGAGGCGTAATATATAAATCTGATATCAGTAGGCTCGTATATGTTAATTTTTAATTCAGTTAGTGAGAAGAAATTAATTTAAAAAGCTTAGAATTTTTAAGAAATTCGAAAGTTGGTTTATCCTTTACTATGATCTATACTATTACACGGTATATCCTTCTCAGCATCTCGGGTAGTTCATAGTCCATGGTACCTGTAGGGCTGCCCAAGATCTCTAAAATGGATAAATCCTATTAGTATAGAGATGTACAAAGGTAAAATAAAACTACAGATACTCAAAACGTATAGTAATATTAATACAGGCCCATATATGTCATAAAAACAAACATACGAAGGATCTTCTCGGACTTTTACTTCTTTTCCGTCTATATATTTATACATCTCAACCCCTGCATCCAAATCATACTTATTACGACACACACATGCGACAACATTTGGCAACTCACCAAAATCACCCAACGTGACCCTGCCATTAACACAAGTTGAATTTAAGGGTTACGGGTATTCACCTAGATGGCTTAAAGCATATCACTTAAACAAAAATGAGCTATAACTACTAAAGTGGTACCGAAGACGTCTCAGGGTCTAAAGTTGAAGTCCCAGTAGTATAGTAACCTGTAAAACCAATAGATAAAAGCACATTTCACAAGGATAATTGATCGTTCTTGTTTGATTAACGTCGTGCTAGGAACTGTTCGCTGCTGGAGGTGAAACGTCATCAACGACAGTAGAATGGGCGATGTCACAGCTAATAAAGAATCATAGAACGATGAAGAAAGCACAAGCACAGGTGAGACAAGTGTTTGATGGGCAAGGCGACGTTGATGAAGCAGGTCTTCAAGAGTTAAAATACTTGAAGTCAGTTATCAAGGAAACTCTGAGATTACACCCTCCTGCTCCCCTTCTAGTCCCCAGGGAAAGCAGGGAGCAGTGTAATATCCAAGGATATGACATACCGGCTAAAGCCAAAGTTGTGGTGAATGCATGGGCACTTGGTAGAGATCCTAATTATTGGACAGAACCAGAATCTTTTATTCCAGAGAGATTCATGGACTCTTCCATTGACTACAAGGGGAACAACTTTGAGTATATTCCTTTTGGTGCTGGAAGGAGGATTTGCCCAGGCCTATTGCTTGGTTTAGCCAATGTTGAGCTTCAACTTGCAAAGTTACTGTACCATTTTGATTGGAAACTCCCGGATGGAACAAAATATGAAGATCTGGATATGACAGATGAGTTTGGGCATACAGTCAGAAGAAAAAATGATTTGTACGTAATCCCTGTGCCATACCGTCCATTGCCTTAATAGAATTTATAACTACCATGAAAGTTCCGGATATGCCTGTCGTCCTCCCCATTGCGGTAGCTCATCATGCATGCACGTACCAGGTGTCTGCTACCATGTTCAATAATTTTCCATGTCCAATTGTGGTGTGCCAGATATTTATGTATCTCTTGTTATTTTAACAGGGATTGGGTGTGATTCAGCTTAATATGGATTGTGTTATTTTCATGACCAAGTTATATGTATTTCTTGCTCCAATGAGTTTGTTGACATATATATATATATATATTTTCTATTTAATGCTAAGGATTGTACTTTATTTTTGAAACATATCAATACAACAGATTAATTAGAAAGAGAATGTATAAACTAACAAAAGGAAACTACACTGAGAGTATTACAATAGCCCAGACCAGAGTAAAGAATAGAGTGTCTGTTAGAACCTACCAGCTGTAACAAACCAAAAAGGTACAGAAGCCTACAAGTCAATCTGAACCCAACGTCTTGAAATCCCATTGAACCCCAATCCGGCCCCTAACAAACTCTGCATTAGAGATAACATATGAGGCACTGACTGGGAAGCTCGGATGAAGGGCCTTGATCCAGGATATAGCGTGGGCACTGACGGTGTCAAAAAAACCTGTCGCGAGCAAGGGTCTTGTTGTTGAAAATTTTTCTGTTACGTTCTAGCCATAGCACCCATAATGTTGCATATGCAATAGTAACCCAAGATGATCTGCTTGATGAGGACGGGCATAAAAATGCCATTGCACTGGGAAATTTGGGATAGAATTAGGGAAAAAGCCAACGACGCCCCCACCATCTACAGATTCTGCTCCAAATATGGCAAGAAAAATCACAATGCAAGAAGAGATGGCCCCTGGATTCTAGGCAAGAAGAGCACAACACACATACGGAATCTGCCAACCATAAAAATACCTCTTTGGCGAAGGACATCCTTGGTTGGAATACCATTTCGATAAGCGAGCCACAACCAACATCCGACTTTAAATGGAGAGATATTCAGCCATGGCAGAAGAGTACGTCGTCTGCAATCCAAGTTTTTATACACAAAATCTCTGCCAAGACTACCGAGTAGTTGCCACGTCCATCCTCATTCCAGAAACGCCTATCTGCTGCAGCAAGAGTATTAAGGCATACTGCTGCAGTATCTGTATCTAAAACACACGTCCACTAGTTCCCACTCCCGCAAATCCCGTCTCAATTGTTCTTTCATGCCGGAGTGCACTTATCCTCCCTGTTAGGATAATACCAAATACATGATTTGTGTTATCAGTTATATAGGATAAACGTTACCAGTTGTATTATATGTGATAAGGTAGAAAGGTTAGGCTCGAGTTGTATATCTATCCTTATCACTTGATGTTATCCCGTCCTATACACATCCAGTTGTAGTTGTAGTACACAACTCTATATATACAAAACCCTAAAGCCAGTATTGGTGTGCTGTGCTTATTCAATCCAATATCAGTCTTAGGTTTCTATATGGTAGCGGAGCCATTCGCTTAACCGCACTTGAATGGCTTTAGATTCACCCAAATCACTAACCATTATTGAGTCGTCCTCTAAGGTTCCTGCAGCTACGCAACTTGGTTCTGCAGTAGGAGAAGCTTCATCTCAGCCTCTCTCAAATGTACATCACTATGTGTCTATCAAGCTGACTAAGACAAACTATGTCTTTTGGCGGGCATAGATTGAGCCCTTCCTCATTGGTCAGGAGGTTCAAGGTTTTGTTACTGGTGAGTCACCTTGTCCCTCGCCTACTCTTGAAGGTGGAGGTCCCAATCCAGATTTTCAGCATTGGATTCAACAAGACAACCTTGTCCTCAGTGGAATCCTCTCCTCTCTCACGGTTGAGGTATTTCCAATCGTGATTGATGCTAAAACCTCCTCTGAGGCCTGGCATGCTTTTGAAACATCTCTGGCCTCTGTTAATACCACCCGGTTGATGGCGATCCATATGGCCCTGCAACGTCTGGAGCAACAGCCTGAGGAGTCTGTCACTCGCTATCTCCATCGTGCCAAGTACCTCTCTGATCAACTCTCTACTGCGGGTAAGCCCTTGTCCGTTCTGTAGGCCCAAAAATGCTTAAAGGGGGAAGGGGGGGGGAGGGGGGGGGGGGGGGGGGGGGGGGAATTAGGCCTTAAAAACTTTTTCTGACAGAGAGATTTGGCTTTTGCGATATCAAATCTCTGTGGAAAGATTTGGTTTCGAAGATACCAAATCTTTTAAACACTTAGGGAGTACATGGGGAAAGAAAGCGAGTAGAGAAAGAGTAGAAGAGAGTGAGCACAGTGATTTATAGTGGTTTTCTCTCACCAGGTACTCCACTACCTAAAGGTTCTTTCCTTTAGGATTTGAAAACACTCACTATACTTAGGTTTTTGCGGGAACAACCTTAACCGTTACAAACACAAGCTTTTCTAGGCTAAGCTCAAACCTTTATAAGTTTTTCACAGGCTAAACTCTAACCTTATACAAACTTTTCACAGGCTAAGCTTGAATCTACTCTCAAATCTAATCCTAGAGTTGAGTACCCAACAAAACTAAACCAAACCTTACTTAGAAATTGCCCCTTGAAACAGTTTCGCACTGTAAGTAGAAAAACTAGATCAAATACCAAATCTTTTAGCTCAAGTATACACTTAGATTTTGCCACTAGTTGGGACAAACTTCCAGAGCTGTAAACGTCCCTCTTTATAGGATCTGAGTGTGGGGGATACGCTCTTGCAACGGCTCCTTGTACTCCAGTTGACTTCATTTTATTAAAGCTTCAGTTTGGTGCCGTTATGCATTTCCTCCTTGGTTGCAAAGAATTACCAAATCTGGAAAGTTTGGACCACCTTCTAGAGTTGAGTAGGAGTTAGGTGGGAACATCTTCTGCACTTCCATAGAGTCTTCCCTCTTACCTATTCTACAATTGAAACGGCTAGAAGTGGGATTTAAATGCTTGCAGGACCACATGCAACTTGCACAAAAAGTTGATGTTGACAGCTTCAGATATGATATCAGTAAAAACCATATGTAACCAAGATAAGGTATTGATAAAAACTGTAACGCCCCGAATTTTTTATAATTAAATTTCTGGAATTTTTGGAATTTTTAATTCCAAGTTTACCCTCGAGAATTTTTCAGAGGTTTGGACCTAATGGTATTTAATTACCTCGAATTATTAAGTTTTATGTCGGGTTTCTTCTTTATCGAGCCTTCGTTGGAGTTAAATCGGATTTTGGAGTTGGAATTTAAGTTTTGGTATGGATCTGCCAAAACTACGTCGTTTTGATACAGTAAAAAAAAAACTAAAGGGTTGACTAGCAGGACGAGTTGACCGCGCCTAAGCGGAACGACAAGTCGTTCGCTTAGCCGGCCATGTAACGCCCCGAATTTCGTTAATTGATTTTTTCGGAATTTTCAAAATTTTCGGCATTTTTGGAATTTAGTTTCCAATTTTACCCTTGCGGGAATTTCCGGGTATTTATGGTCAAGGAATATTACATTTGCTTGGAAACAATATTTTTATGAGGAATTTTTCCGTGTTCGATTTTTCTTTTGGGAATTTAATTGTGTTTCAGAGTGAAACGCAGAGCCTGAGGTAGTTTTGATCAAAACTACGTCATTTTAAGAAAACCAAAGCACAAAACTCAACAAGGCAGGCGTGTTGACCAACCCTTTGGGCGCGTTGACCTCAGGTGCTGAGAGGACTAAACGACGCCGTTTTTGCTGACCAAACGACGTCGTTTCACGCGTGGCCGAACCCTAGGTTTTACCTTGGATATATATTCTTTCTTTTCTCTCTCTCTCCTCACTTCCCCTCTCTTTTCTTTTTCTCTTTTCTCCCGAGCCGGTGGTACTTCTCCCCTTCGTTTCTTTGTTCTCCTTACTTCCTCTTCCTTCCGCTGACGAGGAGTCGCTGTCTCCTTCATCTCTTTCTTCCTCCTTTCCTCGCGCTGCCGCCCTACTCACCAAGCGATGTCGCCGCCGTCGAGAAGAGTTTGTTGCCGCCGGCCTGTCACGAGACGCGACCCGTGGGTTGCGAGGATGGGGTCTGGGTTCCCTCACCCGTATTGCAGCCGAGGCGCGACACTCGGGTGTGTCACCATCGAGGGTAAGCTCTGGTTTTTACTTCCTTCCTCCTCTCTTCAACCTTCGGGTTTGGTTTTAATTGGGTTTGTGTTGTTGGTTGGGGACGATGGTGGATTTATGTTGTGTGTTGGTTTCGATGGCCGGGTCTGGTCATGGTGGATGTGACGGTGCTTGGATTCGGGGGTTGATGTCGGTGTTGGAGTTTGACGAGATTGCTGGTGGTGTCCTGGTGGCCGGAATATAGTGGGGCTGCTGCTGGGTTGTTTCGGCAGTGAACCTGCAGGCTAGGTTGAGTGCGGCAGATTCGAGATGGATCCGTGGTGTGTTCGGGATTTTGGACAGTGGGTGTTCCCCGTAAGGATTCGATATCTAACCCCTATTTTTCTTTCCGTTTTCATTCGTGGGCTTTGTGTTGATGATTGAACACGGATTGTCGATGTTCTTGTTTGGCAGATGCTGTGTGGTTTTTTCCGGCATCTTGGGTTTCTATTCCAGCGTCTCGGGTCACTATTCCGACGAAGCTTGGCCGGAATCCGGCGGGTCGAGGCACTGTTCCGGCGAGATGGTGTTTTCCAGCAAGCATTTGGAATCGGCAGTAATGGTAATTTCCGAACGATGCCGTGTGTTTCTATTCCCGTGCATGACATGTATTCTAAGCATTAATTGATGTACCGGGATGATATTGAATAAATGGACTTAATGGAAAATCGAGTATGACGAGGTCGGAGGCGCGTGGCCGGCATATGTCCGACGCACATAGTATCTTTAGGCCGGGAAATGTGATTATGAGGGTGGGCCGGGCATAGGCCCAATTAATGTCATATTAATTGTGTATGGTTTAAGGCCCAATGACTATTATGGAAGTGGGCTTTAGGCCAATGTTGTGTTTTGGAGATTAGAGATAATACACTCTAGGCCCAATTGACTACAATCAGATTTAAGTTAAGTACGGAACTTGGGAAGTTGAGTTGTTTGGATTTAGACCCTGATCTTTAGTAACGGGCTTAGTGTCACAGGTTTAACTCAAGATCATGTTATTAATATGCATTTACTCAATTGTCATGAATAAACTTCTTATATGAGGTGTATATTCGTAGGACGTTATGGACATAAGAATGTTGAGGCGGGTTAAGGCTTTGGCTTCCGAGACAAATATTATTATGGCCAAGGTGAGGACTTATAAACCATTGTATGCATTACTGCATGCTCGGTTGATTGTCTTGGTATATAATGTGGTATTATTTGTTTGGTCTTGAATGCTGTATGTATGCTTACCTGTTGTGCTGTTGTTGCTATTTGCAAAGTGAATTATGTTGATGTTACCTATGACGTGGTGTGCCTAATTATGTGGCCTGTTGTTTGATGTGATGTGTTGTGCCTGTCTAGTATGACTTGTTTGGTTATGATAAACACATGAGGTTTAGATTGTGGTTTGTGTGGTGGTCTATGGGCTGGGGCCCGGACTTGAGGATAAGATATTAAATCCACACAACACTATTGATCATAACTTATGGTACAACCCTTAAAACATTATTAGAATAACGAACTATAAAAATTCTACTGTGGGGCTGTTTACCGGTTGGTTCGAGCGGGAAGTAATACCCCTCGGGATGGCATGCGGGTTTGCATGTGGGCCTGTGATGGCCCGTTCTACCTCCCTCTTTCTATCTCCCCCTTTCTATCTCCCTCTTTCTCTCTGTCTCTCTCTCTCTATGGATATGTTTGGGCTTCGTGCCTGGTTTATTTGGGCTTATGCCTGGTTGTCTCATGAGACGGGACCGAGCTCGACGCACACAGTAGAGGGCCCTAAATAAAATATTTAAACCTAATAACAAAGATAATGATATAAGTAATGTCAAGTGATGGTTTGTAGTCTGATGATGTCTTGCTCTGTGTATTGTGGTTGTTGTTGTTTGATGCCGGTGTATTTGTAGTTGATTTGTATTGTATATTATTGGTTTATTTGTTTGCGGTGAGACAGTGGTTGGTCTCACCCCCTCACAGTTTTACACAGGTTAGCTGATCGATGATCAGAAGAGCATATCAGCAGGTGGCGGTGCTTTCCTCTCCTCGGGTCGGATCCATAGAGTTCACTGCATACATGTTATCATATGTATAGTCTTCCGCTGCATACTCGTTGTTGTGTAATTTGTTGTATAATTGTTCATTGATTATGTTGTTGATATTGTTTCCCGGGGTTGAAGGGCAGTTTGGTCACTTCACATGCTATATATTCTTTAATGGATAACTTGGGATACGGGTGTCCCGGGAATGATAAGGGCAATTTGGTCATTTTATATTTAAAGTCATTTTATACTAATAAATTGGGACACGGGCGTTTCAGGCCAAACCTTAGCACCCCTTCCCTTTTCTCTTTTCTTTTCTTCTCCTTCTCTCTCCTTTCTTTTCTTTTGCCGCCGCTATTCCTTTCTCTCTCGTTTGTCTCTCCTACAAACACGCACACCGCCACTGCCCAACCTTCCTTTCCACACCGTCGCCACCATCTCTTCGTCTTCTCCTTCGCAACGGAGCCGCCATCAAACTTTAGCAGGAGAAGGGAGCCGCTTGTGGAGGCCAGTGACGAGTGACCCGAGGTCTTGCTCGGCTTCACGTGTGCGACGAAGCTCGGGGCTGGGCTGAGTTGTCGTGCCGCCGTCGCCTCCGTCGGGTAAGCCGCCTACTGCTCCTCTCTTCGTTTCTTTCTCTTCCCTCTCTTCCATGTAACTCATTACCTGGTTTGAATCGGGGCTGTGTGTCTTGGATCTAACCCGATTCGGGTCTTGTGTGTGTTGCGTGCTGTGTCGCTTTTGGATCGGGTTGTTGTTTTGCCTGGACGGTGGGGTTGCCTTGCTCGGAGCGTCGTGGTGTTGACGAGCACGGGCTTGAGCTATTGGCGAGGGACTGGACTCTTGCTCACGAATCTGCTGTTGAGTCCACAGATCGTCTTTCGGTAAGTATTCTAGCACCCTTTGCTCGATTCCCCTTAGTTTGGCCTTCTGTGAGTGTTGATGGGTGTTTGATTGTGTCTTCCTAGATTTCGTTGTGAGATCGGCAGAATTTGTTGGTTGGTATTGAAGTGTTGTGGATTTCCGGCGAGATCTAACTGGAATCCGGCGTCCCGGGTACTGCTCCGGCGAGCTCGGGATTTGTCTGACGAAGTTCGGGACTGTTTCGACAAGGCAAATACCTTCTTCAGTTGTTAACGGTAAATCCCGGTTGGACTGTAGTTAATTTTGTACATACCATGTATAGTATATATATACTTGTAACTCATGTATCGAAAAGAAACGAAAAATAGTGGAAACCGAGTGTGACGAATTGAGTGACGTGGCCGGCTTAAGTCTGACGTGCATAGAACTCTAGGACGAGTAACCATGGGCTCGGGTTTAACCTAAGAGTGAGAGTTAGAGAAATAGGACCAAGCCCAAGTTTGGTAAGTTTTAATTGTGTGCTTAAAATGGATGTAAGGAGAGTGGGCTTTAGGCCCAAAGACTATATGTTTTGTGGTCTATTTGATGATATAGGCCCTAGACCCAAGAGGAAGAGCCTGATTTTAAATGAGTGGGCTTTGAGCCCAAGGACATGTTTGGGCTCTACAGTAGATTTGAGGGTTTGGGCTTTAGACCCAAAGATGAGAATTTGGAGTAAATATGTTGTGGGCTTCAGGCTCAAGTACATACTTGGGTTGTAATGGTGGATTTGGGAATATGGGCTTTAAGCCCAAGTATGATTTTAGATTTAGTTGGGCTTTAGGCCCTGTGAACCTTAGGTCCGTGACATGGTGGAGATGTGGATCATGAGTGGGATTGGATCTTTAGGTTTAGTCCCTGGCTTTGATAGTAAATGAGCCTAGACTCACATTTTATAAACATAATCGGGTTGGAAGGCTTAAGTTGTTATAGTAATACATTCATGTAACTACCATGAATAAAATCTTATATGGGATGCTATGTGCATAGGAATGTGAGGCGGATTGTGGCTTTAGCTTCCGAGGCAATTGTTATGGCCATGGTGTTATAACCTTTATATTCTTTACTGCCTACGGTACTCAGGTTGATAGGCTTGGTACATAGTTTGGTAAATGATTTTGTACTGCAAGCATTTTATACCTGGTTTAGCTTGTTGTGATACATGCTCTGGCTGTGTTGTGTACCTGATTATATATGTATATCCTTGATGCCATGTTAATTGTTATAAGCTGATAATGCCATGTTAATTGTTATGAGCTGATAATGCCATGTTAATTGTCGTGGGTTGACAATGCCATGTTAATCATCTATGAGCTGAACTGCCATGTTTATGATATGTGCTGGTTGCTATATCATGTATATTTTGAGCCATAGGCTCTGTTTAAGGAAAAAAACTCTGTAATGGTATACAGCCATATGAAACACTTATACAAACTTCATAATGGGTAACATAATGTACCTGGATAGTAATATATGTTCTACTGTGGGGCTGTTGACCGGTAGCACCGAGAGGGAGAGAGGATACCCCTCGGGTCCTGTTATGTTAGTGAGTAGTACTCACAGAGACGACGACGAGGGGATTGATGGGTACGCCCCTCGATTAGTATGTTAGTGAGAGTACCCCTCACAGAGCTAGCGCCTTGGGGATTATCGGGTGTACCCCTTGGTTATTTGTTACTTCCTATTCTTTTTGGTGAGAGCACCCCTCATAGAGCTGGCGACTTGGGGACTGTCGGGTGCGCCCCAAGATTCTTGTTTATGTATTCCTTTGAGGAGAGCACCCCTCCTAGAGCTGTCGGCCACTTGGTTGTTAGTGGTTTTCTTTTGTCGGAACTTACCCATTCCGGTGTATTGATATATGTATATATATATGTTTTATGTTGGGCATACGCCCTGGGGAGCTGGCCAGTCCCTACCGCGCCCGACGCAGACAGTAGAGGGCCCTAATAAATTACCCAACACTAATGATATAATTAAAAATAACTTTAATAAGTTGATTAATGATAAGCATGGGAATAACTTTCCTTCGGGGACAGATCCATAGGTTGACACTTCATATGTATGTATTTGTCACTGAACTCGTTATTGATTTCCGCTGCATAACTTATCAGGATGCTGTTTTGTTATATTTGGATTGATTATTTGTTATCCCAGTTGGTTTGCCGGTGTTTACTTGGCTTGTTGAGCCTGATTTATTTTTGAGTCTTTTAGTATCCCGATGTATATTTTGCTATTGTGTAACATTGATGAGTCATTTTACTCCGAGGTTTTTGGCATCCCTAGACTCATGGGCATTTTTGTCTTTTCTTGTTATTTAATTTTTGTATATTTGGTTTTGGGTTGCGATCGTGTCAGCTTGGTAGCGGAGCAAGCTTTAGGTCTTTTGGGTTTTCAAACAAGTGTCTTAATGTGATTGTTGTGCATAAGCTTGTTCCTCATTTTGTGTCGTTTTTAAACTATTTTTGACAAGTTGCATTCATATTAGTGTCGATATGGATCCGATAGGCTAGTACCTCAATGCTAAGGGTCGGGAAGACTCGAAAATAGAATTTTCGACCTTGGTTGTCGATGTCGGTTTTAGTGGTACATCCACTGTCATAATAAATCTTGGTAAACCTTAGGCCTCGGCTTGTGATTCTCTTCGGTATAGTGAGGGAGTATATCATCTAAGAGTTTTGAAAGTCTTGCTCGTAACACGGGTGGATTGACCTGCATGGTAAATGAGATGCTGTGCTGTTAACAATGGTGCTAACACTCGATGTGGGGTCAGTTCGAGACGATTTTTTCCTGCTCTATGAGAAGTTGCTAGAGTTGACACTCTTCGTGGCTTGACGTTCAAGTGGAGTGTCGTTGTGACGGTACAACGTTGTCGACATTTTTTATTACCTGGTTTAAGTAATGATGGTGGCAAGTTCGTGATTGTGCACCATGCAGTATCGAAAACTGGAATTTGATGTCAGGTGCTGTTGTCATGCCGTTGTGGTTGTTATTCCCAAAAGAATGTTTTATGACTGTTGGGGTCTCTGGCGATATTGATGTTGATCAGGTTTGTCGTGGTGCGTCGACGAAGTGATTGATCAGTTTCTGTTATGCTCATCGTGATGGACTCGGGTGAGTTCGATGTGATACTCGGTTGGATTGGTGGTCCAAGCATCAGGCAGTGGTGAATTGTCGGGCCAAGTTAGCATGCTTGACTTCTGTGTCAGGGTGAAGATTGGTTTCGTTGGAGAGCGAGGAGCTCTGCCAGCTTGCTGTTTCTTAGTTACCTGGACTTTCAGAATGATCCAAAAGGGATGTGAGGGTCCTTGCTCATGTGAATGATTCTACGGTGCTAGTGTCGGGTTTGGAGGATATCCCAATAGTGAGGGAGTTTCCAAATGTTTCCTCCTGATGAGTTGTCAGTTTACCTCTAGAGCGTAAGGTAGAGTATATAGTGGACTTGGTATCGGGAGTTGCTCCTATTTCAATTCTGCCTTATAGAATGACTCCGACTGAACTTTGGGGGTTGATAAAACAACTGTGTTTGTTGGATCAAGGTTTCATTTAACCGAGCATCTCGCCCTGAGGTGCACCGATTTTGTTCATGGAAAGATGAGGATAGCAGTATGCAGAGGTGAGTCCAATACAAACTGTTGAGCAAGTATCCGGTACCTAGATTGATGACTCGTTCAATCAATTGCAGGGTGTTATCAAACTTCACCGTGCGATCCAGTTACCATCAGGACAGGATTGCAGAACAGGACATACCAAGACTGTGTCCCACACTCGGTATGGTTTCTACATGGTTGTGTTGTTCTGTTTAGGTTGACAAAGCTTCTGCAGTTTTTATGTTTGTGACGCATGGGGTGTTCCATGAATTTCTGGACCTGTTTGTGGTCATTATTATTGATGAGGTTCGGGTCTACTCGAGGAGTGAGGCCGAGCATGCGGGCATTTGAGTCAGGTTATGCCGAAGCTGAGGGGACAATACTTGTACGCCAAGCTCAACATGCGTGAGTTTTGCCAGTGTTTACTTGGCTTGTTGAGTCTGATTTATTTTTGAGTCTTTTAGTATCCCGATGTATATTTTGCTATTGTGTAATATTGATGAGTCATTTTACTCGAAGGTTTTTGGCATCCCTAGACTCAAGGGCATTTTTGTCTTTTCTTGTTATTTAAGTTTTGTATATTTGGTTTTGGGATGCGGTCGTGTCAAAAACCATATGTCGTGTGTCCAAGATATGGTATCGGCAGAAACCATAATTTTTCTGCAAGTAAAAATCAACACAAGCAAAGCTAGCAATATACTTGTAATTTGTTAGTCATCAAAACCAGAGAATCATCATGGTTAATTAGAGTTTAACATTAGGAGGTGATTAATCATAATTTTTGGTCAACAATCTCCCCCTTTCTTATGATGACAAATTTGTGTTGATTTTTCATATAGCAAGGGTTCAAGAGATATTAATTTTCACGAACCTCCCCCTGTTTTGTTGCTCTCCTTTTTTAAAATAGTTTTGTAATTCAACAAGGATAAGTTTGAAAAATATATGAATCATTCCTTGTGAATATTATAACGCCCCGAATTTTCGGTATTTAATTTCTATGTAATTTTTTGGAGTTTTTAAAACTTTATTTCCAATTTTACCCTCGAGGAATTTCTTGAGTTTTGGTCAAGGAATTAATTTATTTTCCTTGAAAATGTTATTTTATTTATGAATTAACCTTAGTCGGTTTCTTGGGGATCAATTGGAGTCCTGAGGTGGAACATGGAGTTTCTTGTAGTTTTATTAAAACTACGTAGTTTTAGTTTGAAGAAAGGAAAAGAAGAAATATTAAAACCTAACCCTAATCTCGTGCGTTGACTTGGGAAGGTGGGTTGACCGAGCCCAAGACCGAAACGATGTCGTTTTGGTCTTGGCCGGCCAAGCCCTAATTTCCCTCTTCTTTTCTTTTCTTTTCTTTTTCTTTTCTCTCTCCCATCTTTTCTTTTTCGTCGCTACCCCCTTCTCGCCCCCACGTTTGGCTTCGGTTTTACCTCCCTCAAATCGTGGCATTAACGGGTCTGGCACCAAAATTCTTTCTTTTCTTTTCTTGTGGTTTCTGTTTCTCTCCCACGATTCTCCATCATCCCTCTCATCTTCGTCTTCTCCGCGCCGCTGCTGCATTGAAGAAGGAAGGAAAGGGATTCGAGTCGAGCTCGAGGTTGCAGTCGCCGCACCACTGCTGCTGGACGAAGAGCAGACAGTGGAGAGGAGGCTTGACGTGAGATCCGACGAGGTGTCGCTGCGGGTTTCGTCGCCATTGTTGGTAAGCTCTTGCCGCCTTCCTGTAGTTACTTTTATCCTCTTCGGTGTGGGTTGTACCTAACTCGGCAGGTTGTTGGTGTGGGCGGCGATGGTGTGTTGTTTGGATGGGGGTGCTCGGTTGGCTGCGGTGTTGTGGTCGGCGAGCGGTTGTGTTGGGGTGTCGGTGTCTGGTGGTCTGCTCGTGTGTGGAGTTCGGATTGTGGACGCTGGTTCATGTGTGGGTGTATGGAGGTCAGATTTCTGCGGGTTGTCGGTGCTGGATCTGTGCTCGACGGCTGGGTTTTTGGATCTGACAGGAATAGTGAAGTTTTTGTTTCCGGTAAGTTATTCCGGCAACTTGAGCTCATTATTGGAATTAATTGTTGATTTGCAGACATGGATTTAGGTGTTTGTTGTTGGGTTGTTGTTTTGGTACTTGACAGTTTGTGGGAGACGTTTTCTGGACTGTTATGGATTTTTTCGGTAGCAAGTGTATGGTTCTGGCAAGGTTTGACCAGAATCTGGCGAACGGTTCACTGTTCCAACGAGTAACAAAAATTCGGCATTTCACGGTAAATTCCCGGAAGATGTGTCTAATCTAGATTCGGAGCATGTTATGTTTGGCAAAGGAATTAAGCGATGTATTAAAAATAAGATACATAGTGGAAACCGAGTGTGACGTTGAGAGACGCGTGGCCGGAATTCCACCGACGCGGGTAGAACTGTTAGGCCAGAAAGGCTGGGTTCGGGTTTACTAAGTGATATGATTTTCATGACGGATCGGGCCAGACCCATTAATTTCTTTATGTGTAAATTTGGATATGGAATGGGCTTTAGGCCCAATAAATGGTATTATTTCTTTAAGATGGGCTTTAGGCCCAAATATGGATCAAATGCATGATTTGGGCTTTAGGCCCAATATGGATAAATAAATTTGATAATTATTATGGATATGGGCGTTAAACCTAATAAGGAATTGAGGATAATGATTGGGCTTAGAACTCAAAATGATATATCGGAATAAGCACCTTTTAGTGTACTTTTGTCATAATTTTGTGTGGACCTTGTGGATGGTCGTATCTTTCTAATATAGGATATGTTGAGGCGGAACGAGGCTTCAGCTTCCGAAAAAATTAATATGGCCCAGGTGAGGACATATAAACCTTTGTATGCATTACTGCCTACAATGCTCGGTTAATAAACTTGGTACAAGAAGTGGTAATACTTGCTTGGTATTGAATGCTACATGCATGTATGCCTGTTGTATTGATGTTCTTGTTTGCATTTATATCTTAATGATAATACCTTGATGCGGTATGTCTGATTATGTGAATCGTGTGCCTGTGTCATATGATATGCCAGTTGAGCATGATTTGTTTTGTTATGATTAAGTATTATGATATATGATTTTGTGGTTCGTGTGATGATTTGTGGGCCAGAGGCCGGACTTGAGAACAAAATGTTAAATCCACACAACTCTGGACAATCATAACGTATGGCACACATAACTCTCAAAGTATAACTGAGAATAATGTACAGTAAAAGTATACTACTGTGGGGCTGTTGACCGGTTGGTTCGAGCGGGAAGTTATACCCCTCGGGATTGCATGCGTGATGGCATGGTATATGCGGTTTAGCATATAGGTCTGTGATGACCGGTTCTACCTCCCTCTTTCTATCTCCCCTTTTCTATCTCCCTCTTTCTCTCTGTTTGTATCTCTCTCACTGATCGTATTGGGCCTTGCCCTGATTATATTGGGCTTATGCCCTGGTTGTCTCATGAGACAGGACCGAGCTCGACGCGCACAATAGAGGGCCCTAATAAAATGTTAAACTCTAATAATAATAAAGTACAACGATAATAAGATGATAAAAGACAAGTGATGGTCTGAAGTCTGTTGATGACTTGTGATATGCATCGTGACTTGCTTGTGCATTATGATTGCTACTGCCTGATGCCGGTATTTGTGGTTGGTTTGTATTAGTATACTTTGGTTTATTTGTTTGTGGTGAGACAGTGGTTGGTCTCACCCCCTCATAGTTTTTGCACAAGTTAACTAATCGATGATCAGGAGTGCATATCAGCTGGTGGTGGTGTTTTCCTCTCCACGGGTCGGATCCATTGAGTTCACTACATACATGTTATTATATATTTTGTCTTCCGCTGCATATTTGTTGTTATTTAATTTATTGTATAATTGTACATTGATTCTGTTGTTTGTATCGTATCCCGGATAGAAAGGGCAATTTGAACTTTTCACATGTTTTAATTAATTTAATTGGATATTTTGGGATACGAGCTTTTCAGTTGGTAGCGGAGCAGGCTGTAGAACTTTTGGAGTTTGTTGTTTTGTTTTGTGCTTTTAGTGCATGAGTCTGCTCCTTTTTGAGTTAGTTGTTGCATTGTCTTTTGCATTCATGTAGAGAGATTTTCTATGGATCCGGTGGAGGACACGCACCTGCTGGGCCGGATCGACCCGGTATTTTGTGGAATGACATGTTTGTCCTTACAGCTGAGGCTGTAACAAGGTTTATTTTGTGGTATATCCACTGATCTATTAGAGTCGGTGTAGACTCCTGATTCTTTGTTTATGTTTCTTGTCTGTGTGGAACTGGCCAATACAAGTAAGAACCATCGGTCTGATTTGGATGTTGCATCTATCAGGTGATGGTCTGACGTGATTCCTGTAGACATAATTCTTGTAATCTTGGTGATCATGTTTATTGTGGATATGACCTTTGTGATCTTGGTGTCTATGTTATTTGTGGTCTGGATACCTAAGCTTGAGGATTTTCATTTTACTTGTGAATTATAATATGGGTTAAATTTTGTTCGGATTTCGAGCTTATTCTTGAATTAATTTGAGGTTGACCCAATGATATATTCAGGGAAATGTCTTTCATTGATACTTAAGGTATTTAACTTGATTGAGACTTGAGGTATTTATGGTGTTTGTGATTAAAGAGTTCTGATCATGAATTATTGTTGAAATTATTGCTTATATGCGAGTTGAGGATGCCGATAGTGTGTTCATATTGAGGTTTGGCTTTTAATGGTTTTGTAATTGGAAATTTTTTTATACTACTCTTGTTGAGGTTTAGGTTCACTCATCTCTTATGGATATTGATAAAGTTTGGGTCATAAGGCTAGATTTATGAGCTTGTCTTGGGCGATGTGAATTAAATGTCTTGAGTGTGATAGGGTAAGTGTTGGAATGAACTTGTAATGTTTGGGTTCTTTATCAAAAGCATTGTGATGATCGTGGTAATTATAGCTTGAGGATAGATTCATGAGCATGAGCTATGAAAGGATGTTTGGGTCTTGAGGAATGTAAGTTTTGGAATATTAGCTATAATATCTCGGTAATGTTTGGTTTTTGGTGCCGCAAAACATCTGATTAATTTCGCAATGGATAAAACCAAACATATTTTGTAACTCATCCAAAAATATAATAAAGTAACGATGTTGTTCATTACTTAAAACTAGGGAAGGACCCCAAACATCACTATAAATAAGATCCAAGACACCAGTAGCATAATTTCCACTTATTGGTAAAAACAATCTAGACATTTTCCCAGAGGACAAGCAAGACAAGGAGAACAGGAAGATGAAGTAGAAATAAGAAGCTTATTGGACAACAAAATCCGATAGGGTGACCAAGACTGCGATGCCAAGTGAAGATAGAGGTACGGACGACAGAGTTGACAGACGGACAAAAGGACACAGAACAGGTGTCTTGGAGGAGATAAAGACCATGACTACTCGGCTCGATGAGGAGGATTGTCTTGGTGGCCTGATCCTTGACACAAAAGAAATCAGGATGAAACTCAAAATAAACGTTATTGTCACAGGAGAATTGTTGAACAGAAAGAAGTGGTTTAGTAAATCAGGAACATGGAGCATATTACAAAGAACAAGAGGTTTTGTAGTGGTGGAAAGAGTAGAGGAACCAATACCTGAAATGTTCAACTGTTGTCCATTACCAACCCGCACACCCTCTGAACCCAGATATTTCTCATAGTGGTGGAAGGCATTAAGATCAGGCGTGACAAGATGACTGGCACCCGTGTCCGGAAATCGGTTGCTAGGATAAATCGGTTGAGAAACAACTGAGTTTGCCACTGGTCCGCCAATTTTTTTTTTCAATGCTAATCTATCATCTTTATTGAAAATTAGTGCTATGTACAAGAGGGTTTAGACTGTCAGTTAAAGTACTAAACTAAAACACTGTCAAACATCAACTAAAGTAAGGAATGGTTACACCTTTGCCTGGATCCCACCCCTTGAAAGGTTCTGCAGATGCAGGTACAACCCCAACACTCTATGGGAAGCTTGGATGCTTGAGCTTGAACCACCAAAAGGCTCTAGTGATAAGGACATGAAAGAGCTGATCCCGCTGCATAACCTACTGCGAGAAAACCAGCAAATTTCGACAAAGCCACAGTCCAGAGAAGAGCAAGTCCCAACAAGGTCCAGGCCAGCTATGATCGTCGGGCACCAGAGATGAATGGACATTATAGGAACCAGGAAGATACATCGCGTGGGCAGACCCAACATACCCCCCACCAACGGGAAAGGCGAGTCGAAAGAGAAGAAGAAACTGGGCATAAAAGGAAGGTGAGTGATGTCTTCTCGTTCAGCCCCGTAGAGAGGGCAACCTGACTCGTCTGGTGAAAGGACGCCCCTGTGGAATAAAGCCTCACGTGTCGCTAATCCCCCATTGAGCAATCTCCAAAGGAAGCTTTCCACATGAGGAGGTGCAATAGATAACCATGGTAAAGGTTGTTTACGCATCAACGTGTCACATAAGGACCAATATGCATTACTAACAATGAACCTCCCTTCTTCATCCCATATCCATACCTAAGAATCTTGAGCTCCCCCTGGGGCCAAAAATTCCTCCAATATAGTTAAGAATAAGTGACACAAGTCCCTTCCACATGTATACAAGTTTCTTGTCCAAGGTGCAGTATTACTTGGCAATAAGTATCCGTTTTGATAGACCTCCCGTAGAGAGGCTGCTTGGAACTGAGACACAAGAAATAGACGATGATAATTCTCATGCAGACTCCCCAAGGTGGATCAAGAGTCATACCAAAGCTAAATTGACCAATCTTATTGCAAAGCTGACACCTCGACTTATATTCATCAGAAGGCCACTGCTGCCGAGGATCAGCAAAATTACGTGGCTGTCCGCCACGACCACCATGGCCTCCAAAACGTCCCCGGCCTCCAGGATTGCCTGACCAAAAACCTTGATCCTGTTGAACAGTATGAGCCGATGGAACCAGAGATGGATTCGAGGCAGGAAAAATAGAAGGAGAGCTCACAACAGAAGACGTATTAGCAAGTACTTTAACAGGATCACAAACCAAGTACTCTTGACTTGTCAGCAGACTTAATAATTCAGAATAGTAAATCGCATAGGGCTGAAACTAAGGCCTCAATCCTAAAAAACTATGAATGTTGAAATCAAGAACGTGTTGACCAAAAATTAGGGTTAATCACCTCCTAGTGCTAAACTCTGATTAACCATGATGATTATCTGGTTTTGATGACTAAAAAATTACAAGTATATTGCTAGCTTTGCTGGTGTTGATTTTCACTTGCAGGAAAATTATGGTTTCTACCGATACCATTTCTTGGACACACGACATATTGTTTTTATCAATACCATATCTTGGTTACATATGGTTTTTACCGATACCATATCTAAAGCTGTCAACATCAACTTTTTGTGCAAGTTGCGTGTGGTCCTACAAGCGTTTAAATCCCACTTCCAGCCGTTTAAACTAGAGAACAAATAAGAGGAAAGACTTTATGAAAGTGCAGAAGATGTTCCCACCTAAATCCTACTCAACTCCAAAAGGTGGTCCAAACTTTCCAGATTTGATAATTCTTTGCATCCAAGGAGTTGACATGCATAACGGCACCAAACTGAAGCTTTAATGAACTGAAGTCAACTGGAGTACAAGGAGTCGTTGCAGGAGCGTATCCCCCACACTCATATCCTATAAAGTGGAACGTTTACACCTCTGGAAGTTTATCCCAACTTGTGGCAAAATCAGAGTGTATACTTGAGCTAAAAGATTTGGTATTTGATCTGGTTTTTCTGCTTACAATGCGAAACTGTTTCAAGGGGAATTTGTAAGCAAGACTTGGTTTAGTTTTGCTGGGTACTCAAGTCTAAGATTAGATTTGAGAGTAGATTCAAGCTTAGCCTGTGAAAAGCTTATGTAAGGTTAGAGTTTAGCCAGTGAAAAACTTGTAAAGGTTTGAGCTTAGCCTAGAAAAGCTTGTGTTTGTAACGGTTAAGGTTGATCCCACAAAAACCTAAGTGTAATGAGTTTTTTCAAATCCTAAATTAAGGAACCTTTAGGTAGTGGAGTACCTGGTGAGGGGGAACCACTCTAAATCACTGTCTTCACTCTCTTCTACTCTTTCTCTACTCGTTTTCTTGCCCCATATACTCGCTAAGTGTTTATCAGATTCAGTATCTCAGAAACTTAATTTTTCCACAAAGATTTGGTATCGCAAAAACCAAATCTCTTTGTCAGAAAAAGTTTTTAAGGCCTGATTCACACCCCTCTTAGGCACTTTTGGGCCTACAATTGGTAGCGGAGCTGTGTTCTCAATTCAAAGGAGTAAAATCCAGAGACAAAGATCATAGCTTTCGAGGGTACAAGCATGAACAAGGCACCATAATTTGATGGGGCAAACTTTGATTATTGGAAGTTTCGCAAGAAGACCTTGCTTGAAGGAAAGGACATTGAGATGTGGCACATTGTTCAGAATCCTTACAACAGGCCAAAAGTCCTATGCATCTTTGGACTGATGATGAAATGAAGAGAGTAAAGCTTGATGCTCAAGCCAAAAATGCTCTATTATGCGTTATTAGTGAAAGTGAGTTTCAAAGAGTTATATCATGTGAAACTGCTCATGAAATATGGAGATTATTGTGCATTACTCATGAAGGCACAATTCAAGTTAAAGAATCAACGCTCAATCGCTTGATTTCGAGAGTATGAGCTTTTTCAAATGGATTTTGGGGAAACCATACATGCCATGGATACTCGCTTTACTATACTTTGCAACAACCTTGCATCACTTGGAAAGGTAATGACACATAGAGAAAAGGTTGCAAAGATTCTGAGGTCACTACCCAAAGAATGGGAACCCAAAGTGACTGCCATTCAAGAAGCTCAGAATTTGAATTTGCTATCCTATGGTGAGCTCATTGGCAAGCTAATTTGTCATGGCGACAAAATTGCATTGAAGTTTCAGGAACCGAATGATGATGATGGCAACTCCGATATGGCTCTGCTCACCAAAAGATTCGCAAGATACCTTAAGAAGTAGAAGCAACTTAAAGGGTAGAATCTCAAGGTCACAAAAGCTAAGGAGCCGAAGAATGACTCTTTGGTGTGTTTTGGTTGCAATCGTCCAGGCCATATCAAGTCTGAGTGTCCTTACCAAAAGAAGGACCGATCCGGTTTTTTAAAAACCAAGGGAAAGAAGGCTATGGTTGCGTGGGATGATTCAGACTCCTCAACCGATTCCTATGCCGAGGAGGAGACCAACCTATGCTTCATGGCTCAAGAAGATTCTGAGGTAACATACTCTACTGACATTAATATAGAAGAATTACTTGATGCTTTTGATGAATTGCATACCAAATACAAGCAAGTTGTTAAGAAAAATAAGGAGTATAAGAAGAAGATTGATTTGCTTGAATTTGATGAGGAAGCCTATAAAAATAAAAATGAAAAATTTAGGCTAGCTAATGCTGATGCTATGAAAGTAAGTGAGGATTTAAAAGCTGAGAAATTTGTTCTAAAAAATGCCTATGACAAACTTGAAAAGGGATATGCTTGTAAGAATGATATGTGTAAAGTTCTTGAAAATGAGAAGAATGTTCTTGAAAACCATGTCACTGATCTAAAATCGTCTCTAGAGAAATTTACTGGTAGTACCAATAATTTGAATATGTTGTTAGGACAGTAAAGAAGTTCTACACAAAAAGAAGGATTAGGTGCTACACAATTTGGTTTCTGAAAAACCAAATCCTACTGTGCGATTTGTTTGGGCAGAATCTAGTGTACCATACAAACCTGATACTTCACATCTTAGGAATGTTAGGACACACAAGTATGTGAACCATTATGCTTCAGAGCCAAGTAGGTCAAATCTGGTTGGTAGAAAATCATATAGAATGAATATGTCATACAGGACAGATATGGTGTTTAGAAAACCAAATCGTAGTATGTAGTCACATAGATTTAAAAGAAACACTTATGTACACTCTTCTAGGAATTTTATGCATACACATTATCATGCACCATGTATTACTTGCTATTACTGTGGAAAGAACGGTTATGGTATCAAGACTTGCTGGATTAAGAAGAGAAATGAAAATGTTAGATATGTGTGGGTTCCAAAAGGAACCAAATCTAACCCCACAGGACCCAAATTAGTTTGGATACCTAAAACTTAGTTGTTTTCTGCAGGTGACAGGGAATGAATGGATCCTTTACAGTGGATGCTCAAGGCATATGACCGGAGAGATATCCATGTTTTCATCTCTAACCATGAAAGACCTAGGAAAAGTAGCTTTTGGGGATAAGTCCAAAAGACAAATTCTTGGGTTTGGTAACATTGGCTCTACCCCATCTATTGAACATGTTTTATTTGGTGACAATCTCAAATACAATTTGCTTAGTGTGAGCAAACTGCGTGATAAGGGATTTAAAGTCACTTTTGAAGCTTCTAAATGTTTGGTTAGTTCGATAGGTGAAGATGTGGTATTTACTGGTACCAGAAAAGGGAATGTCTATTCTATATGCTTTGATAATGCTACTAACTCTGAGCTTAGGTGTTTAAGTGCAAGAGCAGAAACACCAACCTTGTGGCACAGAAGGTTAGGGCATGCCAACTTGGACCTCATATCCAGATTATCAAGCAAGATGTTGGTGAAAGGTTTACCCGCACTCAAATATGTAATAGAAGCTACATGTCGTGCATGTCAGCTTGTTAAACAGGTTAAAAGTTCCTTTAAACCCAAGCATGCTATCTCTACATCTAGATCACTTGAATTATTGCATATGGATTTGTTTGGACCTATGAGAACCATGAGTGTAGGTGGTAAGAGATATGTTTTTGTCGTAGTTGATGATTATTCTAGATATTCATGGGTCATATTTCTTGCTCATAAGGATCATGCATGTGATGAGTTTAGTACTCTTGTTAAACGTTACAAAATGAGAAAGGGTATAAAATTTCAAAAACTAGGAGTGATCATGGAGGTAAAATTGATAATCATGCCTTTAAACAATTCTGTGAGCAAAGTGGCATAGTACACACTTTTTCGACTCCAATAACGCCTCAACACAATGGGGTTGTTGAAAGGAAGAATCGAACCTTGCAAGAGATGGCTAGAACTATGCTTAATGAGCATAAATTACCACCATATTTCTGGGCAGAGGGTGTGAACACGGCATGCAACATCCTCAATAGAGTCTCTATCCATCCCATAATTGAAAAGACACCTTATGAGATTTGGTTTGGGATGAAACTAAATATTTCCGACTTTCGAGTCTTTGAGTCTAAATGCTATATTCTGAATACAAAGGACAACCTGGATAAGTTTGAAGCAAAATCTGTTGATGGTATTTTCCTTGCCCATTCTACAACTCGTAAAGCATATCATGTCTACAACAAGATAAATATGGTTGTTGAAGAAACCATACATGTTGTGTTTGATGAGACTAATCCATGTGATCTAAATGTTGATGAAGATGCAGATGGTACTCTTGATGCTCAACCACAGGTTATTAACATTGATATTCCATCTGATGAAAAAGATGAAGAACTACCTGTATTGGTTCCACATGAAGCATCACAACAACATGACATTCTGCCTGATCTGGTTGCGGAAAAACCAAATGTCATTACACAAGCTTCAACTTCACAGCGCACTCCTCAAAGTATCAGAGCACTTAGAGGACTATCAATTGATGCTATTCTTGGTGACATCACCAGAGGAGTAACCACAAGGTCATCCATTCGGAATGTGAACACACACCTTGCATTCTTGTCACAAATTGAGCCCAAAAACACACATGATGCCATCCAAGATGAATTTTGGGTCAATGCAATGCAAGAGGAACTGAATTAGTTGAAGAGAAGTGACGTATGGGAGTTGGTACCTAGACCACCTGAACACCCAGTCATTGGAACAAAGTGGGTATTCAAAAACAAACTTGATAAATCCGGTATTGTGGTAAGAAACAAAGCTAAGTTAGTTGCTCAAGGTTATAATCAAAAAGAAGGTATTGATTATGATGAGACTTTTGCTCATGTTGCTAGATTAGAATCTATTCGCATACTACTTACGTTTGCATCATTTAGATCATTTAAATTATATCAAATGAATGTTAAGAGTGCATTTTAAAATGGCTTTATTATGGAAGAAGTCTATGTTGAACAACCACCGGATTTTGCATGTCATGAACATCCAGATTATATTTATAAACTTAAAAAGGCTTTATATGGACTTAAACAAGCTCCTAGGGCATGGTATGATAGACTAAGTTCTTATCTTGTGTGTAAAGGTTTTCGAAGAGGTAAAGTTGATTCCACCTAATTTGTCAAAACATGCAAAGATGATGTGATCATTGTGCAAATATATGTTGATTATATTCTATTTGGTGCTACTAATGATCTTCTTTGTAAGGACTTTGAGAAACTTATGCACGGTGAGTTTGAGATGAGTATGATGGGTGAACTCACATACTTTTTGGGATTTCAAGTCAAACAACATGATGGTGGCTTCTTCATAAATCAAGCAAAGTATATCCGCGAGTTGCTTAAGAGATTTGGTATGGAAGAAACCAAATCTAGTCCTACGCCTATGAGTGCATCGACTAAACTTGACAAGGATGAGAATGTTAAGGATGTTGATATCAAGATGTATCGAGGCATGATAGTAGTGTTCTATCTCTTATTGCTACCAGGCCCGACATCATGTTTAGTGTATGTCTTCGTGCTCGATTTTAAATTTTGTCCTAAAGAATCTCATCTTAGAGCCACAAAGCGCATTTTTAAGTACTGAAAAGGTACACCATCACTTAGATTATGGTACCCCAAAGTCGATGCTTTTACTCTCACAGGTTATTCAGATTAAGACTTTGCAGGATGTACATTAGATAGGAAAAGCACAAGTGGGACATGTCAATTACTTGGACAATCTCTTGTGTCATGGTCAAGCAAGAAGCAAAATTCGGTTGCTACAACTACCACAAAAGCTGAATATGTGGCGGCTGAAGCATGTTGTGCTCAAGTTCTATGGATGAAGCAAACTCTTTCTGATTATAGACTAACCTTTAACTGTGTGCCTATCTATTGTGATAGTTCTAGTGCAATCAATTTGACCAAAAATCCTGTGCAACACTCTCGGACAAAACTTATTGAAGTTCGGCATCATTTCACCCGAGATCATGTGTTGAAGAAAGATGTGGCCATTGAGTTTGTCAAGACTGAAAATCAACTTGCTGATATTTTCACAAAGCCACTCAAAGAGGAACAATTCGCAAAAATCAGACTTGAGCTTGGAATGTGCAATTTACCTTAAAAGTCTGTGAGTTAATCTGGTTTCTGCAAAAACCATATCTATGCTTATATATGCTTCTTGCATCATATTAGAATATTGCATTCATAATACTTGCACACTAGCACTATGCATTTAAGCAAATGAGGACACGTTCAAAAGGTTTTCGGATCATTAGAGGTACTTAAAGGAACTTTGGGAAAGTTCTGGTTTCATATGACATCATCTACAAGCTGATACCGAGGAGATATGGTATTTTGAAAAACCATATCTACTGTCGACAACGGTTATTATCCAGAGCTCAGAAGAAAAGGCAGAACACAAAAGCAGTTGGATTCTAGAAAAGGCAATTATCTTTTTATGCTTCCCATACAGTTCAGAGAAAAACAAAGAGTAGTGGAGGAGTTAATGCCAACCGCTCCTTATATCCCGCAACATTCTCTCTCCTACATTATCTCTTCCAAACACCCGAGTTTATTTTTCTCAAAATTCTCTCAAACTCTGAAAACCCTAAAATACTCAAACACTCAAAATCGCCAACATGATGGCCAACTCTGTGAAAGGTACCCCTACTAAAGAAGCGGACATAACAAAGTCATCCAAATCAACGCAGGGAGCATCCTCACTGCAACCAAAGTCTATCTCCTCTGAAAAGACTTCCACCAAACCACGCCCAACCAAATCCAATGGAAAAGTCACTGGCTCCAGCAGAATATCCACTAAGAAGACCTCTTCTCAAGGCTTCAAAAGATTGAGAAGAGACGAACTAATGAAGGTCAAAATTGAGAAAGGAAAGGAGATGCATGCAACGAAATCTGGAAATCGAGCTAGTGTTTCGAAATCTCCAGCTACTGTGTCGAATGCTGCTAGATTAGCTATAGGGAGACTCTATGGTCCTAAATACGCTAAAAAGAGCACTATTCCTATTAAAGAAGCCAATCCTGGTGTTAAATTGGTATATGATGCTGAGGAGGGGCCTGTAAAGAATATACAGGGATCCTGTAAAATTTTTTCTAATGAGCCTACTATGGTGGAGGTGAACTTTATTACCTATAGGATATTCAGAAAATATGGAAAATTAAATGAGAAGACTGCAAGAGAATACTTTTTGGATGCTTTGAGACCAGTTGTGCCAGAAGATGATGGTACTGAAGATATAGAGGATGTCAATGCTATTTTAGCAGAGAAAGAAATGAATATTGCTGTTGAGTTGAAACAGCTTGATGATGATACACAAAGAGTGAGAGATTTGGTTGTTGGAAAAACCACATCTCCAGCTGAGAAGATGGATATGGGAGTTACTCAAACCACACCCATTGTACAGAAGGAAATGATGGCCATGGCAGAGACTTCCAGAAGTAGATATAAGAGCAGTGTTTCAGACAAAGAGAATTTGGTAGATGAAGAGCCAGAGTTTGCGAAAGAAGATACTGATGATTCCCTCTCCAAATACTATTCTGATGATGCTGAAGCCTTTTCAGATCTGATGCTTCTTAGAATTCATGCATTGCATTTTGGTTCTTTTAATTAGCCCTACCTACTGGTTCTATTTTTAAACTGGTCCTTATTTTGGTTGTTTTTGAATATTTCTCTATCTTTTGGAATAGTTTGGTTGAATATTTGGATATTGCTCTTTGAATGATTTTATCTGCATGATCTTTGCTCTGTTCTTATACCATATACTCCCTTTTCTGTTGATGCCAAAAGGGGGAGAAAATTATTTATGTGTTGATTGACTTTGCAGGAACATTGGTTATGAAACGCCCGTATCCCAAATTTTCTAATTTAATTAATTATAAAATGTGAAATGATCAAAATATCCTTATACTCGAGATACAATACAAACAGCTTAATCATTCTTACAATTACACCATAAATCATATAATAAATAATAAGATACAAGTATGTAGCGGAAGACAAATACATAAAGAAACATGAACATGATGGACACTATGGATCCGACCCGACGAGAGGAAAGCACCGCCACCTGCCGATATGCACTCTTGATCGATGATCAGGCAACCTGTGTAAAGAAGTGAGGGGTGAGACCAAACCACTGTCTCACCATAAACAAATAAACCAAAGTGTACAATACAAATCAACTACAACCACGTCATTACCTGACAATCACGGCCACTGTGCACAAATCAAGCCGCCGTGCACAACACAGATTTATCTGTTAGTTATCATGCTTAATTGTATTTTCAAAGATGATCATTTATTATCCTTAAATATCTTATTATGGTTTGAGTATTTTATTATTTAGGGCCCTCTACTACGTGCGTCGAGCTCGATTACGTCTGTACAGACAACCAGCGCTTAAGCCCAAATACAATCAGGGACTAAGCCCAAGTCAACCAGCGACCAAGCCCAAGTCAATCAGGGACTAAGCCCAAGTCAATCAGGGTGTAAACCCAAGTCAGGACATAGGTCCAAGTAAAATCAGGGCATCAATGCAAGTCAGGGCATAAGCCCAAATATAACCAACCGGTCAACAGCCCCGTAGTAGTATTCTTTTAGTATGTAATTCTCAATTGTGCTTAAACAATTATGTATGCCATACATTTTGATTGTTTAGGGTTGTGTGAGTTTAACATCTTATTCTCAAGTCCAGGCCTCTGGCCACAATTCACCACACATCCACAAAATCGTATAACTTGTTATATTTCATAATAGATCAAATCATGCTCGACAGGCATAGTATATCACGACAGGTACACAATACAAGTAATCAGGTGAATAACAATAAGATCTCATCACACCAAGCACACAACATCAACACAGCAGACACCAGCACACAACATTCAATGCCAAACAAATATTATTACCACTTCATATGTCAAGTCAATTAACCGAGAATTGTAGGCAGTAACGCATACAAAGGTTTATATGTCCTCCCCTGGCTTGTTATAAACATCTTGGAAGATAAAGCCATCAACTACCTCGACATTATCAGGTTCCTATAATTATTACCCAAATTCAATTACAATCCAAATCCAAGAGGCAATGAGAAGCATGCATGCTATGCACTAGCTAACTTAATTTACTGTTAACAATCCTTAACCTCGCATGGGTATATACAAATTAGGATCCAAGCTTGAGTTTAATAAAACTTTGGAAAACCAGAAATCCTTTTTAAGATTTAAACTCATTTTATAACACAGTCCTTGGATATATCACCTAATAACACGAGATTTAGGGGAAATTCCTATAAATTTCCAGATCCCAACACAACCATGTGAACAACAGTAATGATTATATGAAAGAAATCAAGCTAAATATTATTTTATTGGTAAAACCAATTCATCAAGTGCTAGACATCATACCAAAGCATTGGTTGTACATTTCCATAAAAACCCTCTTTTATAAATTATGGAAAGACCTAAAAACCATTCTCCAGAATTGTCAACTAAAAACAAGGTCCATTTAAAGACCCAAAACGGTGGTCTAATATTCTGTCAATTTCTAACAACGTCTATTTTGAAAAAATAAATCTTTTGTTTAGGTTATTATTCTTGTACCAACAGATATAGAATAGAATTTAATATGTCATTAGCCTAGTGATGAAGCATATACAGAAAGGATGAAAGGTGATGGTTCATTTAAAATAAAAGGCATTAGTCCCTGTTAGAACCTATGTCTTCATGGTTCATTCATTACAGGTTTTGATAAATGACAAACCAAGATCATAACCAAGATGAAGCAAAAAGAAATCAAGCAAACAAGCACTCAACCAAAGTGATCAAGTACTCAAGTGAAGATATGATCAAGAGTTGAAGTGCAAAGAAGAGCAAGAGAAGTTAGGACCTATTTGTACAAGGTA
>JAKUCV010000638.1:75572-113871 GCA_028386065.3 Turnera subulata
ATACACTGAAAGGGAGGTTTGTTCCCTTGTAGCTACTCATAGGAAGAGTGATTTTCTTTCCTTGAGAGAAGTCTTGAAGTGAGGTATCTTCAAGCAAGTGTGTAGGATTCTTGTGATTAGAATTCCTAGGTTGTAAACGGTTTGTTAAGCACCCGGAAGCTTAACGGTAGATAGTGAACTCTTCAAGTGTATCTTGAAGGACAGGATTAGCCACAAATTAGTTGTGTGTGAACCAGTATAAAAATCTCTTGTGTCCTTCTATTTTTCAATTCCGCACTTCATTTCCTGCAAATTTTTAATTTTCGGTCATAAGCTATTCACCCCCCCTCTAGCTTAAGTCTATTGTTTCTAACAGTCCCATAGTGGATGTGTCGTGTAGCAGTGCCTCACCATGGATTAAGACAACGGTTCTAGTGTAGTGCATTTACAATATTACATTCATTAAAGCTTTAGTTCTTAAAACATGGCAAAAACATTCTGTCCACAGTGTCAACTCATTATTCTACTACCTGCTTGAACCCAGACAAGTTGTATTATTCTTGCGAAACCATTTAATGTACCTCTAAAAGAAAACTCATAAAAGAATTACATGGAAATCGATATGCCCATTTAGTATATTTGAGGTTCCTCAACTGTGTAAACCGTTACTGTCAAATTAAAATACACATCCAGCGATGCATAAAATTTCCAACAAACATATAAGCTCAAGGACTCTCGATCAGACTTTTTACTCAACTCTACATGCACAGAATGTTATCAAACTTAGTGAAAGTTTTAAGGTTACCAGAAAATCTTACCGGCAACCCAAGAACCATGATCTGCCCATGATCGAACATGCAGCAGTCTCGCATGCCTCAAGCAAACACAACCCGTAGTCCACCATACCATGCCATTTATTCCTCCCACACATCACCGACACGTCCACCAACAACACGACGATCCGGCACCAAAACCATGCCAACAGACTCACCACCAAATGCCGATTCGACATCAAAGAAGACAGCAAGCAAACCACGAATCAAACCCAAATCGATAACCCACAACCACAAAAGAAAGAAAAGAAAAAAAAAAGAGCAGAGGGCGGCGGCGAAGAACTTACCAGAGGCGAGGAAGGCGGCGGCGACTCGAGCTCAGCCTTCAAGCCCCGAGACGCACACGCGCAGACCCTCTAATGCCACGTCACCGACGAATGCCACCACGACCGTGTCACTCGCAACAGACCCTCTCTCGACCTTCCCTTCTTGCAACGGCGCCGAGAAAACGAAGAAGAAGAGAGGAAGAAAACGGCTGCGGCGCTCAAAGCGAGCGAACAATAGGAGATGGCGCTGGCTGCGTGTTTGTAGAACTGAAGAGAGATGTGGGAAGAGGAGGTGTCAGCGCGGCGCGGTGGAAGAAAAGAAGAAGAGGAGAAGAGAAAAGAAAGGGAAAAGGAAGTTTTAGGGTATGAGAGTCGGCCTAGTCCAAAACGACGCGCTTTAGACTGAGGCGCGATCAACCCACTTAACACGGTCAACACATTTTTTTTTTCTTTTTACTCTCATCAAAACTACGTAGTTTTTACCAAAAACTACACAGCCCCATTTTTCACCCCTGAGGTCCTATTGTTAACATAGAAAACAATTAAGGATAAATTCGAAATGTAAAAATTAACATTTTCAAGAAAATAAATTAATTTCCTTTGTCATAATTTTTGGAAATTTCCGCAAGGGTAAAATTGAAGATAAAATTTCAAAAATGCCGAAAATCCATAGAAATTAATGACCGAAAATCTGGGGCGTTACAGGTGATGGTTTCTTTGAGAAACCAAATGATTGGAAAAATGTGATTGACTTTGCTGGAATACTGGTTATGGTTTTTGTGAGAAACCAAATGCTTGAAAAATGTGCATGTGATTGATTATGCAGGCACTGAAAAGCATTAGTTGATGCGACTAATATGGTTTCTGTGAGAAACCAAATGCTTGAAAAATGTGCATGTGATTGATTATGCAGGCATTGAAAAGCATTAGTTGATGCTACTAATGAGATATGGTTGCTGTTAAAACCATATATATTTTATGCAGGAAGTGTGAAGTTGGAAATCTGGTTGTATCAAAAACCACACTTATGCTTATGATTTGGTTTCTGCCAAAAACCAAATGCTATGATAATGAATGTTGCGAAACTTCGTATCTATTATGCGTTCAACTAATCTTTTGTGCAGAAAGACAAAAATAAAGGGAAAGTTTTATAAGTGCAAAAACTGTGAAGGGGTGAGACCAACCACTGTCTCACCACAAACAAATAAACTAAAGTATACTAATACAAAACAACCACAAATACCGGCATCAGACAGTAGCAATCATAGTGCACAAGCAAGTCACAATGCATATCACAAGTCATCAACAGACTTCAAACCATCACTTGTCTTTTATCATCTTATTATCATTGTACTTTATTATTATTAGAGTTTAACATTTTATTAGGGCCCTCTACTGTGTGCGTCGAGCTCGGTCCAGTCTCATGAGACAACCAGGGCATAAGCCCAATATAATTAGGGCAAGGCCCAATACGATCAGTGAGAGAGATACAGACAGAGAGAAAGAGGGAGATAGAAAGGGGGAGATAGAAAGAGGGAGGTAGAACCGGTCATCATAGACCCATATGCAAAACCGCATATACCATGCTATCCCGCATGCAATCCCGAGGGGTATCACTTCCCGCTCGAACCAACCGGTCAACAGCCCCACAATAGTATATTGTTATTGTACATTATTCTCAGTTATACTTTGAGAGTTATGTGTGCCATACGTTATGATTGTCCAGAGTTGTGTGGATTTAACATTTTTTTCTCAAGTCCGGCCTTCTGGCCCACAAATCACCACACGAACCACAAAATCATATATCATAACACTTAATCAGAACAAAACAAATCATGCTCAACTGGCATATCATATCACACAGGCACGCGATTCATATAATCAGACATACCGCATCAAGGTATTGTCATTAAGATATAAATGCAAACAAGAACATCAATAACAGGCATATATGCATGTAGCATTCAATACCAAGCAAGTATTACCACTTCTTGTACCAAGTTTATTAACCGAGCATTGTAGGCAGTAATGCATACAAAGGTTTATATGTCCTCACCTGGGCCATATTAACTGTCTCGGAAGCCGAAGCCTCGTTCCGCCTCAACATATCCTATATTAGAAAGATACGACCATCCATAAGGTCCACATAGATTTATGACAAAAGTACACTAAAAGGTGCTTATTCCGATATATCATTTTGAGTTCTAAGCCTAATCATTATCCTCAATTCCTTATTAGGCTTAAAGCCCATATCTATATTGGGCTTTACATTTGATCACTATTTGGGCCTAAAGCCCATCTTAAAGAAATAATACCATTTATTGGGCCTAAAGCCCATTCCATATCCAAATTCACAAATAAAGAAGTTATTGGGCCTGGCCCGATCCGTCATGAAAATCATATCACTTAGTAAACCCGAACTCAGCCTTTCTGGCCTAACAGTTCTACCCGCGTCGGTGGAATTCTGGCCACGCATCTCTCAACGTCACACTCGGTTTCCACTATGTATCTTATTTTTAATGCATCTCTTAGTTCCTTTTCCAAATATAACATGCTCGGAATCAAGATTAGACACATCGTCCGGGAATTTACTGTGAAATGCCGAATTTTCGTTACTCGTTGGAACAGTGAACCGTTCGCCAGATTCTGGTCAAACCTTGCCAGAACCATACACTTGCCGCCGGATTCCAGCAAAGCTTCGCCGGAAAAATCCATAACAGTCCAGAAAACGTCTCCCACAAACTGTTAAGTACCAAAACAACATTCCAACAACAAACACCTAAATCCATGTTTGCAAATCAACAATTAATTCCAATAATGAGCTTAAGTTGCCGGAATAACTTACCGAAAACCAAAACCTCACTGTTCCCGTCAGATCCAAAAACCCAGCCATCGAGCAGAGATCCAGCACCGACAACCCGCAGCAACCTGACCTCCATACACCCACACATGAACCAACGTCCACAATCCGAGCACCACACACGAGCAGACCACCAGACACCGACTACCTAACACAACCGCCCGCCGACCACAACACCATAGCCAACCGAGCACCGCCATCCAAACAACACACCATCGCCGAAACCCACCGAGTTAGATACAACCCACACCGAAGAGGATAAAAGTAACTACAGGAAGGCGGCAAGAGCTTACCAACAATGACGACGAAACCCGCAGCGACTCCTCGTCGGATCTCGCGTCGAGCCTCCCCTCCACTGTCTGCTCTTCGTCCAACAGAGGCGGTGCGGCGACTGCAACCTGGAGCTCGACTCGAATCCACGCACCCATCACTGTCCTTCCTTCTTCGATGCAGCAGTGGCGCGGAGAAGACGAAGATGAGAGGGATGATGGAGAGTCGTGGGAGAGAAACGAAAACCACAAGAAAAGAAAAGAAAGAATTTTGGTGCAAGACCCGTTAATGCCACGATTCGAGGGAGGTAAAACCGGAGCCAAACGTGGGGGCTAGAAGGGGGTAGCGGTGGAAAAGAAAAGATGGGAGAGAGAAAAGAAAAAGAAAAGAAAAGAAAAGAATAGGGAAATTAGGGCTTGGCCGGGCAAGACCAAAACGACGTCGTTTTGATCTTGGGCGCGGTCAACCCGCCTTCCCAGGTCAACGCACGAGATTAGGGTTAGGTTTTAATATTTCTTCTTTTCCTTTCTTTAAACCAAAACTACATAGTTTTAATAAAACTACAAGAAACTCCATGTTCCACCTCGGGACTCCAATTGATCCCCAAGAAACCGACTAAGGATTAATTCCATAAATAAAATAACATTTTCAAGGGAAATAAATTAATTCCTTGACCAAAATTCAAGAAATTTCTCGAGGGTAAAATTGAAAATAAAATTTCAAAAATTCAGAAAATCACATAGAAATTAAATACCGAAAATTCGGGGCGTTACAGTTCTACCCCACTTAACAAAATGTCGTCCTCGAAATTTACATATCAAGTCCAGCAACCAAGTGCTGAACTGACACAAACAAGAATATTCCGGTATCAAAATGCCGTTGGCCGAAACTACCAAGTAGAACCATCATGACCATCAATCAAATTTCCAAGCAAGAACCCCGATATACCAAGTCAATCATCGACTTTAGCCAAACATGATGAATAGAACATAACATCAAGCGCTAAGCCAGAGTCTTATCCGATCATTATCAACATCATCAATACTAGAGTCCTTAAAAACATTTCATTTATCATCACTTAACCAAATATATTTGACCTTTTAATCCATTAAGCATATCCTCAGATAATCGAACCCAAAATTGTTACCTAACTAACAAGATCATCACTTCCAATGTGAATACCTCAAGATAAAAAATCCATCATCTATTTCATGTTTCGAATCTCAAGTATTTCCATTTTCACACACCAATCTAGCCAAAATAGTATAATTCCAGGAATATACCTTGCAAGTTTTTAAAGAATTCCAGCTTATGGTTGAACGACAGTTTAACACACAAATAAAGAGTGTTCAACCCAACTAAGGGGGTGATTATCGTTCCCTCTGTTCATTTCTCACACAAACTGGTATTCATCATCGTGTTATGTGCCCACATACACATGAGAAACAGGGTTCAGTGGAGAGACGACATCGTCACATTGTTGAAACTAGGTTAACCATGATGGCTACTGCCCATTTACCTTCCAAGTGTTGGCACTATGCCTTTGACGCAGTAGTATATTTAATTAATAGGCAACCAACACGCATCTTAAATAATGTCTCTCCTTTTACAAAATTGATTCAACGTCAACCGGACTGTGCCTTTTTAAAAATTTTTGGTTGCCTCTGTTACCGCTTCCTTCGTCCATACAACATAAAATTGATTTTCGGTCTCAACCTTGTGTTTTTCTTGGTTAATCTACTCGCCATCATGGTTATAGGTGCATGTCTTTGCTTACTAAAAGGTTTTATGTTGCTCGCCATGTCCGTTTTTATGAGGAATTGTTTCCTTTCCAAAAAAAATTTCTTGCAGCACCATCCTCTGTGACCGAGCCTGCTCAGCCAATGTGGACGACAGTTCCCATCCAGGTATTACTTCCTAATTTAAATTCCACTCCAACTCCTTTGTCTTCCCCCACCTTGTCTACTCCTGTGAGGACTCCTCCTCCTGTTTCTGTTAGAACTCCATCACTTGAGTCGCCGTCCTCCTCACATAGTTTTAGTCCAGGTCAAACACAAACACTATCACTGCTTACTCCTTCACTGCCTACCCCTTTTCACGATTCACCCGCTATTAGTACTTCGCCTACACCACCACGACAAACAAGACACCACATGCGACTATGTCAATGTTAGTGTAATGCCCAGAAACCAATCATTGGATGATTATGTTAGTTTTGGAGTCATGATATTAGATTAAGGTTTTATTCTGATAAATGTGTTCGTTTATTCATTTATATTTGTGTTGATTGATTGGACATATTTATAACCCAAGAATATTTTATATTTTTAAAAGTCCCTAGTCGATTATTATTATGGATGGGTTGTAATAATAAATTAAGACTAGCGTATGTTGAGAGTCATATGAGATATGAGGTCTGCATACCGATACAAGTTAGGGAACTTGCGGACTGGACCGACCCAACTTAAGAACACCACATGGATCATTACATGTTGTCATTGGCGGTTCTTATAAGTATTGTCCTTAGACCTGAGATCATCAAGGTTCCCAACACATGAGTCATGTGCTTTGACATTACTCTTGGTTACTCGTAGCTGGGTTGACATTAGAGTTATTATTGGGCACATGATATAATGTGTAGAGGGATTTGTTTGGTCAAGATGGAATTTGTCTAGCCCATATGATAGGAAATATATCTGTTGGGCCCCTTGATAGAGTTGAACTATAAAATGCATGGTCGTGCTCAATTTGATTGATATAGGATATCAGTTGTATTTGTTTTGGACAGTTAACTCGGATTCAAGAAACCGTAGATTAAGCATATGCCAGAATGACATATTCCATGTCTCGTGTTTGATCTTGATATTACAAGACAAAGGGACAAAGACACAACAATAAGGCTTGATGAATTGGTATTGATCCTGTAACTTGGGTAGCAATAATGTGTTGCTAGACACCGCTCATTGTTTATAATTATAAATATGATTTTATGATTATTACCAACGTGATTAGAGTCTTTAGGGTCGCACACTTAGGACTGTTAATTTGAGCCGTGAGTCCAAAAGAGTTTGGATAAGTTATTGGACCTAGTTTCAGATTATTAATAATAAGCCCATATTAAGCTTATTATTAATCCTGAAAATTACAACCCAAATGTGATTAGGGTTAATCCAGTACACCCAGGGTTTTCTATCGACATATATATCGATATATTGCCTGTTACATTATGATTTTTTTTCACGTTAATAAGATAGAAAACCCTAACTGTTCTCCCGTTCTTAGAAACAGCTAGCACTGTGAGACAAGTGATTGAGAGGGCTCGAACCAGAGATCGTGAGACGGTTCCTGGTGATCGACAATTCGTGTGAATACCTTAGAGAAATCAGATTTTTGTCTGGTTTAAAACTTATTCGGCTCAACAGTTTAGTGAAAGAACTCGACCAAAACAGGTTCTAAATCATATCTATTGGATTTATCCCATTTCACATGGACCCTATGATGGTTTCAGAATTGATTTCGCTGCGTGTTAACTCCCTATTTGCCTACCCGAAACCTAACAGTCAAAACCCAAAACCAAACCCTAAATATGCTTCCATTACTGAACATTCATCTGTTGTTGAGCCAACTTGTTACACAGAGACTTAGAAAGACAAGGCTTGGCGAGATGCCATGGTCGAATAGCTCTACGCTTTGATCAGAAATGATTTATGGGAACTGGTGCCATTTCAACCACATATGAACTTAGTCGGATGCAAGTGCAGCTATAGGGTGAAACGCAGACCTGATGGCACTATTGAATGTTACAAGGCCCGATTAATCGCCAAAGGTTTCCATCAAAGAGCAGGGCTCGACCATGCTGAAACCTCAGCCCGGTTGTCAAGCCTATGACAATCCAGACTATTCTTACTCTTGCTGTCACCAAAGGCTGGTCAGTTACTGAATTGAATGTCCGCAACGTGTTCCTTTATGGGAACCTTCAGGAGGCTATTTATATGGTCCAACCGCTAGGCTATACTGATCTAGTGAAACCTGCACATGTTTGTCGCCTCCTCAAGTCGCTCTATGGCCTTAAACAAGAGCCGCAATCGTGGTACTCCCGTCTTGGTGATCATCTAATTTCAATGGGTTTCTTGGTCTCCCGCTTCGATCCTTCACTTCTTATCTACCACAGCAATGGTATCTCTGTTTTTATTTTAGTGTATCTCGATGATATCTTGATCACTAGTACTCATCCTTTGTTTATCAAGAATCTTGTACGTAGCTTGGGGCATACTTTTGCATTGTACAGTCTTGAAGATGTTAATTATTTCTTGGGCATTGAAGTTACCCAAACAGCTGATGGACTCTTGTTGACACAGAAGAAATTTATCACTGGTTTGATGAAGAAAGTGGGAATGGAAAATTGCAGGCATGTAGCGACTCCAGCTTCCACAACCCAAAAATTGCAACTCGGTGTTGGCACTCCACTGCCAGATCCTACAGTCTATCGCACACTAGTGGGTTCTCTAAAGTATTTAACCATCACTCGACCTGATGTGGCTTTTGCAGTCAATAAGGTTACTCAGTATATGCATTCTCCTACTTCAGATCATCCCCAAGCGGCAAAGCGGATACTACGATACCTTCAGCATACTCGTACTCATGGACTTCATATCACTATTGCATCACATTTTGGGCTTCAGGTTTTTACCGATGCTGACTGGGGGGGGGTTGTGTTGATGATAGAAAATCCATAGCTGGATATCTTATCTATTATGGCTCCAATCTCATCTCATGGACTTCTCGCAACAGCGCACTGTAGCTCGGTCTTCTACGGAAACAGAGTACAAAGCACTTGCAAATGGTGCTGCAGAAGTGTCTTAGATACAACAACTACTTGTTGAGCTCAGGGTTCACCCTACTGTGCCAACAATTTGGTGTGATAATATTGGGGCAACCTATTTAAGTATGAATCCAGTGTTGAATGCTAGAATGAAACATGTGGAGATTGATTACCACTTTGCTCGTGACAAAGTTCAAAAACAGCAGGTTCAAGTCAAATTTGATTGGCAGTGAATATCAACTAGCGGATATTCTAACAAAACCACTTTCTTCAGCTCGACATGTTTTCTTGAAGAACAAACTGAATCTTGCTGATCCTATGAAGATTCGTTTGCGAGAGGATGTTAGGATAATACCAAATACATGATTTGTGTTATTAGTTATAGGATAAATGTTACCAGTTGTATTGTGTCTGATAAGGTAGAAAGGTTAGGCTCCAGTTGTATATCTATCCTTATCACTTGATGTTATCTCATCTTGTACACATCCAGTTGTAGTACACAACTCTATATATACAAAACCCTAAAGCCAGTCAGTGTGTGTTGTGCTTATTCAATCCAATATCAGTCTTAGGTTTCTATACTACCTAAGACACTCTGCCACTGACCACTGCTGACATAACGATGCAGAAAATAACCAGGGATACTTCTCCTTCAAAACCCCACAAGAAAACCACTCATCAAGCAGGAAATTTATCATTGTCCCATTGCCAATCCAGACGGAGCATTCATTCCATAGGGAAAACCAGGCTGGCTACTAGCGGTTCCCGAGAGAACTATGTCCTTCCACGTTCATGAGGCTTTGGATAAATCAAAATTAGGTGATGAAGCCGTGCCACCAGAGGCACACTTAATATTAACCAAAATTTTCCATTCTTTTTCCCCTGCATTTGTGAATTTCCACAACTATTTATATATTAAGCATTGATTCATAATTGAAATATCCGCAATCCTCATATCTCCGTAATCCTTTGGCGTACTAATCTTCTTACATGCTACCAAGCAAACTTTTCAAAGGTCATCCAACCCACTCTAAAAGAAATTACATTGTATTCTAATGAGTTTGCATCTCAACGGCTACAGGCATCCGAAACAAATTGCCTTCTGACTTCTGATCAAGCACGTTGGATTTTGATCTCAGAAGCATTCTAAAATTGAAGATACTCACTGGATTTTGATCCGATGATTAATTTAAAGTAATAATAATATATGAACTTTTATTTAATAGTCTATGTGTGAGTTAAATAACTATTTGGGTCGTAGTCCAACTAGATATTTTCTTTTGATACTAAGTCCAACTAGTTATTTAAGCAGTCCAATAAGTAGCTGTGAGGACCCGGGCAAAATCAATCCATTTGACCTCCTCACCTTATATTTTACACCTTCTTCCTAACTAACAATCCCACAATCAATGGAGTCGCCACCCTGATTCATTTCTTGGAAAAATCCGAAGAAAAACCATTAGGCATGATCCTCCTTAGGCAACAACATAAGGGACTGATCATAGCGAACTAGAGATTGTTGGATTCGGGAGCTCGTCACAGGTAGGAAGGTGTTAGGCACCTACCCGTATTAGGGCAAAATTTTGTGCAATTGAAGAACAAAAAGTATGCCCTGTAAACAATGTGCATGTGTGGGAAAAAATCACATAAATAAAATAATCAAATCTAAAGAATAAAAATAGAAATAAACAAATAATTGAGCTTGAGTTTCTACCAACTAGAAACCACCTACGAACCCCGACGACCGGGTTCAAAGCTCACGTAGTTCTTACATGGCATCATACAACAATTACATCATCAATATTAGCAACGTATCATCAACAAATCAACAACAAAATCAATCAAAAAGGATCTTGATTACCTCTTGTAGCCACCTCTATCTCCTTGCTTTAGGGTTATCTTCTCCACCCACTCTCTTCCCAGTCCTATGCTCTATCTTTGATCTCCTCCTGTTGACTTGTTCTTCATTCTCCTCACCACGAAATTCATCCAGAATAACAGCTCTAAAAGTGTTTCTAGGCTTGAAGAAATAGGGTTCCTCCAAGCACTCAAGCTTATAAGGGATGTGTAAATAGATTTTTTTTTGTTTATTTGGAAGTGAATAGGGGGTTCTATTTATAGAATTCTAGGGGTACAGAGGTCGTGGAACCCATAATGGACGAGATTCTAGCTAAAAATCTGGAAAAAATCGTCTGGAATCGAATTAATGCCAGAAATCTAGAAAAATTACGTATCAAGGATACATGACTGCCCAACCCTGGCAGTTTTGTCGGGATGACCCCCATGGGTTGGCAGTTTTCTCTGCTTGATCGCTCGGGCCTGCGGGCTATGATTGTTCTTACCTTTTGTAGCCTTGATTCTCATTAATTCTGTCCTCACTTGATTCTCAAGTGCAATTAACACCTTACCAGACTAGAAAGTACCATTTTCTTGATTATTACTCCTCCTAAACTAAACCCTATGTTCCATAGACTTTTTATCATAAACAAACACACCATAAAAAGAATAATTTAATTATGATTTTTTACGAAAATCAGAGCTAAAATTATACTGCAAGTAATGTGTTTTTTTGGGCCACTACTGCTGGAGGTTCCATATTTTATTAACTTCAACTCTAAAAAAATTTTAGCTCAAGATTAAATCTTCTAAGTAATATTGGGTCAAAATACACATAAAATCCAAATTAATAAAATACCATACTCTATTAATTTAAACTCGAAATATATTTCTAGCCCAGGAGTAAACAATCTAATTAACCTTGGGTTTAAAACACATATAAAATCCAAATTAATAAATTATGAATGGTCCAAATTTGGGTGTTCACAGATGCCCCTCGTCGGTGAGTCTTTAGGAATTAAAAACGAGCCAACGCTAGAAAAAAAAAACCAAATTTGGGGGTTTGTTGCTATTGATGATGACTTCATCCGTGTGCCACGGGTTGGAGTACCCCATGCTCCAGCATGTGGGAATCATCTCATCTCGGATTGGTGTTTCCAGGAATCAACCTCAGGTTTTAGGGATTTATCTCCACCTTGGAGAAATTTTGAGGACTCTACCTCGGTTTTACTTGGCCGGTTCTCCATTGGGGAGGTCAGGGAATCCTCTAATCCCGGGTGGTGTTTTGGTATGCGTTCCACTGGGAAGGTTATACTGGGGAATTACCTAACCCCGGTTCGACTACTCTATTAGGAAAGGTGATGGTCATCTCTAGGTGGTTGAAACTCTCTGGGAAGGGCATATCCGACCCTAACCTGCAACTCCGAGAAGGGTTCATATAACCCTAGCCTGCAACTCGGGGAAGGGTTCATCTAACCCTAACCTGCAACTCCGGGAAGGTTTCATCTAACTCTAACCTGCATCTCTAGGACGGGTTCATCTAACCCTTGATAGCCTAAACATGTGATTAAGGGCATAATTAAATAATTAATTAAGACTAGTCTTGTTTAGTATATTTATGATGATTATTCAATGCTTATTATATTATTTTGATCATTAATAAATATTTTGGTAAGCCTTGTGTGTTTTTAGTATTGGCAGAAAAATTTGGTTTCTCGCAGAAACCAAATCCAGGAACATTTGGCTTCACCGCATCGACCAAAAGGTTGCTTTCCGGGCAGTTGGGGCTGTGGTCCCAAAATTTGCAGCAAGTGGTCCAAGAAAATAGTTGGCATTAAACCAACAACACTAACCGTTATGCTTGCTCTCCAAGGGACAGAAAAAGATTAGAGAAGTGGTCCTCACATCCTCTCTCACCTCAGGAAGAATTAGTGGTCCTCACTTTCCATTTATGGAAATTTTCTGAAGAGAGAAGATTTCTGCCCAAAAAATATCCAGATCTGGTTCATTTACTAGACAGTTTCATTTAATGAAGCAAGAAGTCAACTCGGCTGCCACCTGGATAATTTTTAGCCGTTGAGAAACACATCTCCCCATCCTTAGATGCTATAAACAGACGATTGAAGCCTCACAACAGTTCAACCTAGCCATTCAAGAGATTCTAAGTTGAGAAAAGAGCTTACCTTGAGAGTTATTCTTTGTGCTTAATTCGTGTAACTTATTGAGTGATTCATTCTTGAAGCTTTGCCTTGGGAAGGGTTGTAATCAGAAGGATTAGAGGATAATCTTGTTGGGTAGACAAAGCTAGGTTCAGCTTTGGGTTAGGTTTAGCAAGTTCAGCCCGCAAAAACTTGTGTACCATAGGATATTTGGCTCGCCTATAAAAGCCAAATTAGTGGATAGTTTAGAAATTCTAAAGTGGGGACCTTTAGGTAGTGGATGTACTCCTGAGTGGGGAACCACTATAAATTGCTTGTGTCCTTTGCTTTCCTGCCTTTATATTTTGCATTTCATTTAAGTTTTAGATTTGGCTTCTGTGTTGAGCCAAATCACAGAAAACCCGGAAAAGAGGAAAAGCTAATTCAAACCAACACCCCCCCCCCTCCCCCCTCCCTCTCTTCGCCTTTTCTGGGCCAACAATTGGTAGCAGAGCTGCGTTCTCAATCTAGTGGATTAATCTGCAGAGAAAAAAATCATGGCTTATGAAGGTATAAGTGTCAACAAAGCTCCATACTTTGATGAAGTGAACTTTGACTATTGGAAATTTAGAATGAAGATTTTTCTTGAAGGAAAAGATCTTGAGATGTGGAATATTGTTCAAAGTCCCTATACCAGACCACAAAGAGACATGCAATTCTTGTCTGAGGATGAGCTAAGGAGAGTTAAGCTTGATGCACAAGATAAAAATATACTCCTATGTTGTATAAGTGAAAGTGAATTTCAAAGGGTGAGTTCTTGTGGCAAAGCCTATGAAATCTGGAGGCTTCTCTGTGTCACACATGAACGAACTAACCAGGTAAAGAAGTCTCGGCTCAATTGTCTAGTGAGGGACTATGAGCTCTTCCAAATGGATGCTGGAGAAACTTTGCAAGAAATGGATACACGCTTCACCATTCTTTGTAATGGTTTAGCCCTACTTGGTAGACCCTGTTGGCCTAGAAAAGGCTAAGAAGGGGGGGTTAAAATTAGCTTTCCCTCTTTTTCGACTTTTCAGAGATTTGGCTCGACACTGAAGTCAAATGTTAAACTTAAGTGAAAATGCAAGGATGAAGACAGAAAAGCAATGGACACAAGGAATTTATAGTGGTTCCCCACTCAAGAGTGCATCCACTACCTAAAGGTCCCCCCTTTAGGATTTCTAAGCTATCCACTAACTTGTCTTTTGCATGAGAGCTAAATAACCTATGATACACAAATTTTTGCGGGCTGAACTTGCTAAACCTAACCCAAAGATGAACCTAGCTTTGTCTACCCAACAAGATTATCCCCTAATCCTGCTGATTACAACCTTTCCCAAGGCAAAGCTTAAAGAGTGACTCACTCAAGAAGCTACACAAATTAGGCACAAAGAATGTCTCTCAATGTAAGCTCTTTTCACAACTTAGAATCTCTTGAATAGCTAGGTTGATTTGCTGTAAGGCTTCAATCCTCTATTTATAGACTCTAAGGATGTGGAGGAGTGTCATCCAATGGCTAGATTGCTTCCCGGTGGCTCACAAGTTGACTTCTTTGTTCATTTAAGAACTGTCAATATTTGGCTGTTGGCTGAACCATTACTGGTAATTACTTGGGCAGAAATCGTTCTTCAATCTTCAAAAATTTTCTCCAAAAATGGAAATGAGGACCACCAGCTCTTTGACGGCATGGAAGAGGGTGTGAGGACCACTTTTCTGACCGTTAGTTGACTCTTGGAGACCAAGTAAATCCGTTGTTTAATTACACAAAAGTCAGCTACTTTTTGGGACCACTTCTCCAACTTCCCAGACAGTGACGTTTTGGTTCGACGGTAAAGCCATGCTGAAGCCAAATCTTCACGGTATTTGGTTTCTGCCAGAAACTAAATTTTCTGCAAATGCTTAAAACACACAAGGGCTTTCCATACTGTTTGTTAATCATCAAAATAGTAATATAACCATTGAATAATCGTCTGAAATATACTAAACAAGATTAGTCTTAATTAATTACTTAATTAAGGACTTAACACATGTTTAGGCAAAGAATCTCCCCCTTTTTTATGATGACAAATATGTTGTCCATTTTGCCATTTAAAACAGTGGTTAGAAATAATTTAACAGAATAAGCAAAAAACTCCCCCTGTTTTAAAGCATATTTCGAGAAAATTTTAACGCATTCATTTGGCTCAATTTTCAAGCCAAATGCTCCCCCTGTGTATATGCATCGTATACTAAAATGCTAAAGGCTTTTAGCCAATAACTCCCCCTGCATAAGAGCACAGTATACAAGTTTCTCTTGTATGATTTCATACACAAATTTTCTTATAAGTATCCGTGCAAAGAATTTTCAACATAACATTTGGCTTAACTATCAACCAAATATCTCATCAATTAACAACATTTTAAGCACATAAGTATTTCCTGCAATAATTATTTGGCTTTCACATCAGCCAAATCTATCAACATTATAAGTTCATTGACATTTGGCTGTTTCACAGAGCCAAATGTTTGTTCCCTGCATAAAAATCACATACACAATATATCACAGCAGCAGTAGAACAAATATCAATCAAACAACAACATTTATCTCCCCCTTTTGACATCAGCAAAAACAAATAAGATCCAAAGGAGATAATAGATAGCATCATAAAAACCAAAAGTAAAGCCAAATATTTGACTTACAAACCAAATATGAGCAGTAGTAATAAAAGAGTACTTATGCAGAAATAGATAAAATGAATCCTTATGGAGAATGCAATGCATGACCTAAAGCATCAGATCTGTTGGAGCATCATTCATTATTAGAATCATCTTTAGAGAGGGTTGCAGAGATTTGGTTGAGGTTTTCAAAGATCTTCTTCTGAGACTTCTTCATTTCGCTGCGGATAGAGCTGACTTCATCTTTTAGCTCACTGATCTCTCCCTTGAGAGTAGTCACTTGCTCTGACACATCACCAATCTTCAAACCCTTTCCATCAGATTTGGTCACAGAATACTCACCATAAAGATTTGGCTTGATAGACAATTTAGCCAAAGTATCAGAATTGTTCTTCTTGAGGACAATTGGCTTATCAGCAAGAGTAAGAGTAATATTCGGTTTCTTGGCCAAAAGAGTGATCAGAGACCATGAGAATGCTCTTTGTAAAGGGCCATGTGATGAAGGATGAGAGTACCAAAGCATATAGAAGACTTCTTGATGAGGCACGCCAGAATCCATTGATCAAGTTTCTTGATCACTGTCCGAGAATTCTTCCTAGGCATGATAACCTGACTCAATGTATACATTAGAGCTCTGTCTCTTGGTTTCAAACTGTTGTAATGTCCAGACTCAAGGCTGTTGAAGAGAATCTAGTTTTGCTTGGAGTGACATGGAGTTTTGGGAATGTTAATTGGAGTCCTGTATGCTGAATCATAGAACCTAATCTTCCCTGGCTTGATCTTCAGCAGTTCACAGATTAAATTAGTTGTCACCTTGATTTTCTTGCCCTTGATTGTTGTCTTGATGCACTCAACTAGCCCCTTATTTCCATACTGAACAGTCATATTGTCATAGAAGTCCTTCATGAGAACCTCGTAGCCTTGTAGCTTCAAAGTGGCTAAATTCTCAAGCGTAGCATCCTTCAACAGTTTTGCTGCTCCAATGGCTTCAAAATCATCAAGCTCCATTGTATAGGTTGGAGTATGAGTAAAGTACTTCTTTTTAGCCCTCTTCTTGAAACCCGACTTGGACAGATTCTTTAATTTTCTTTTGGCTGGTGCATGAGTGGTTTCTTCTTCTTTCTCGGACTCCTCATCCTTTTCTTCATCGTATTCAACCTTATCAGACCCTTCATCATCTTCTTCATCATTGTCCTCTTCTTCATCACTGTTATCCTCATCTTCATCTTTCTCTAATTCCTTCTTGCTTTCATTACCATTATCAGAACTCTCCTTTTTGCACTGTCATTTGGCTCGTCATCACTCTGCTTGGCTCTAGAGCTTTCTTGCTCTTCAGCATCTCGCTTCCTCTTCTTGCTCGTCATCATCGTGGATCTCATCATCATCAGAATCCACCTCAACAACCTTCTCTCCAAGCTTCTTTCCTCCTTTTCCAAACACTATCTTCACACGAGTGCTTGGCCTGACATGTCGAGAGACTTGTGTGGTTGGAGTATGAGCCAAATGTTTTTTGGCATCTTCGGTTTAGGTGCATCAGACTTTGTCTTGGAACTCTCTGCCTCTGGTTCAATGCTTGGGTTAACCTTCTCAATGGCAGATTTGGTCTCGGGCTGAGCCAAATCTTCTTCTGGCAGCAAGCTTTCATGTTCTTTTGACTTTTCTTCAACAGATTTGGCCTTCCCAATAGTCTGGGTCAAATCTTCCTTCTCCTCTTCATCAACCTGTTTGGCAACTTCTTTTATAATTTCAACAACATGTATCAGATCCTCTGTTGCATCCTTGTCTTCTTCTGAAATGGGAATCCCTGTTGGGATTTCATCAACAATCTCAGCAGTCTTGCTCTTCTCCGTTTCTTCTATCTTCTTCTGTTCTCCGGATTTGGCTTCTTCATCAGCCAAGTGTTGTTCCTTCTGCAGGAGTACTGTTCGCACAGTAGCCAAATCTTCCTCTTTAGTGTTTTTCATGTGAACCAGGACACCACCCAGTTCCTTCATCTTCTCTTCATAGAATTCTTCTGCATCCTTTCTCGGATGAGGCATCAGCGACTTCACAAATGCAGCAAGCAAATTGGTTTTGGCTTTTGATGAGCCAAAACCCTCATCAACATCCAAAGGCTTAACCTTTTCACTTGATTCAGCCGTCTTCTCTACAGCATAATCAGATTTGGCCTTTGCCAGACCAGAACCCTCACCAACACAATCATCTTTATCAATAGACTTAATCTTATCACTAGATTTCTCAACACTCATGATAGTACTATCGACTACAGCATTCCTAGCATAAGATTGAGAATTAATCGATCCTATCAGAGTTTTATCAGCAACATACACCTCTCCAGAACTCAAAACTCGAACACTAAAAGATTCAAAGGTTAAAATACCGGTTTCAAAGATGTTCCTTGGTGGTGCTTCTTCAAGGTTGAATGCATGCATCTTGGAATCGGGTTCTTTTCATAGAGGCACCATGGCTTCATGGGTCTGAGTCCCAAGTTTGAGTTTCTCAATTTGAACAGCCGCTTCCCTTTCTGGTGAGGTAAACTCAGGGCTTGCTTTCTCTTCTTTCTCTTTCCCCTTTTCCTTCTCTGAAGTCGAGGTCATCTTGAAGACTGGTTTTGCAGCAGCAACCTTGGTTCTTCCTTTTAATGGTGCTAGGGGTTTCGGTGGTTTTTGTTTTGAGAGTGTCTCCTTGAGATTTTTCCCTTTGTTGGTTCTCATAATGGTATGTGTTTTAGGTTTTGATGTGTTTGTGTTTCAGAGAAAAACTGAAAAGGGAAATTGAGGAGAAGGTGGGTAATGGTGGAGAGAGAGATAATCACGGGTTTTTAAAACCGGAAGTGGTCCAACTACCATAAATGAACCGCTTGCTTTTCAGTTATTCCATTTTCCTTTTTGACAGATGTGGGACACCACATATAGCCGTTGCCTCAGACGTTGTCTAGTTGACTTTACACTCTTTTTCTTCTTTTTACTAACCGCTGCCTTTTGTCCACTGGATAATAGGTTTTGGCTCATCCATGAACCAAATACTGCAACTCTTTCTCCTTGATGCCTTTGATGATTAGATGACAGCCACGATGTGTCCTCATATGCTCATATGCTTAGTGCAGGTGTGAAAAGTGTGACAATTGTATATATTCTAAGTGCATATGTGTGCAATATGTTATGATATGCATGAACACATAAAAACCAAATGTGGAGCCAAATCAAAATACTTATGATATATTGCAAATACCAAGCTCGAGTCTGATTTTGGTGAACTGATTTTCCTTCAATGGTTTGGTAAAGACATCAGCTAGTTGATTCTTAGTTCTCTCAAACTCAATGGCCATAACCTTCTTCAACACATGGTCTCGAATAAAATGATGTCTCACTTCAATATGTTTGGTTTGAGAGTGTTGCACAAGATTCTTAGTTAAATTGATGGCACTTGAGCTGTCACAAAAGATAGGAACACACTTGAAAGTTAGTCCATAATCAGTAAGTGTTTGTTTCATCCACAACACTTGTGCACAACATGCACTAGCTGCTACGTATTCAGCCTCGGTTGTGGAAGTAGCAACTGAATTTTGCTTTTTACTTGACCAAGATACAAGTGATTGTCCAAGTAATTGACAAGTAACACTTGTACTTTTTGTATCAAGAGTGCACCCTGCAAAGTCTGCATCTGAGTAGCTTGTTAGTTCAAAATAGTTCACATTAGGATACCACAAGCCTAAAAATGATGTTCCTTTTATGTACTTGAAGATGTGCTTGATAGCTTTAAGATAGGATTCTTTTGGGTATGATTGAAATCTAGCACACAAGCAAATACTATACATAATGTATGATCTATTAGCTGTAAGGTAAAGAACACTACCTATCATGCCTCTGTATAATTTTATATCAACATCCTTACCATTCTCATCCTTGTCAAGTTTGGTGCTAGCGCTCATTGGTGTCGGACTAGTTTTGGCTTCTGACAAGCCAAATCTTTTCAGCAGCTTTCGTGTGTACTTTGCTTGGTTAAGAAAAATCCCACCATTGAGTTGCTTGACTTGAAACCCTAGGAAGAAATTTAATTCTCCCATCATGCTCATTTTAAACTCGCTGTGCATAAGCTTTTCAAACTTTTGACAAAGAGATTCATTAGTAGCACCAAATAGAATGTCATCAACATATATTTGCACAATAATGATATCAACTTTGTTTGATTTCACAAATAAAGTTGAATCCATCTTTCCTCTTGTAAAGCATTGTGAAATCAGATATGAGCTTAATCTATCATACCAAGCCCTAGGTGCTTGTTTAAGACCATATAATGCCTTTTCAACTTGAAAACATGTTGTGAATGCTCATGGTTTTCATATCCTGGAGGTTGTTCTACATATACTTCTTCCATGATATATCCATTTAGAAGAGCACTTTTGACATCCAATTGATAGAGTTTGAAAGATTTAAATTATGCAAATGCAAGCAACATACGAATGGATTAAAGTCTAGCTACTAGTGCAAAGGTCTCATCATAATCAATACCTTCTTCTTGATTGTACCCTTGTGCAACCAATCAAGCTTTGTTTCTTACCACAGTGCTTGATTCATCAAGCTTGGTTCTAAAGACCCATTTGGTTCCAATGACAGGATGGTCTTTTGGCCTTTCAACAAGCTCCCACACATTGTTCCTCTCGAACTGATTAAGCTCTTCTTGCATAGCTAATACCCAAGTGTGGCTTTATTGGCATTTTTAGGCTCAACTTGAGACAAGAATGCAAGATGTGTATTGATATTTTGTAATCTGGATCTTGTGGTTAATCCTCTTCTAGGATCACCTAATATGGCCTCAGTTGAATGTCCTCTGGTACTTGAACATTTGAGTTTCTCGGTTGTGAGTTTGAACCAGATTCTATAACATTTGGCTACACATCAATATTTTGAATATTTGGCTCGGGAGAAGCCAAATGTTGCTGAACCACAATTGGAACAGGCAGTTGCTCATCTTTCGTCTCATGAATGACATACGGCTGATCCTTAGGGGTATACTCAATTTCTATATCATCACTAAAATCATTCAAGTTAATCTCATCAAACACCACATGCATGGACTCTTCAACAACCATGGTTCTTTTGTTATATACCCTATAAGCTTTACTACACAATGAATAATCAAGGAATATACCATCATCAGACTTAGCCTCATACTTATCAAGATTATCTTTAGTATTCAGGATGTAACACTTGGAGCCAAATGTGCAAAAGTATGCAATATTTGGCTTTCTATCGTGCCAAATCTCATAAGGTGTATTTTCAATTAATAGACGCAAAGAGACTCTGTTTAAGACATAGCATGCTGTGTTCACACCCTCAGCCTAGAAATAGGCAGGTAGTTTATACTCATTAAGCATAGTTTTAGCCATTTGTTGCAAGGTTCGATTTTTTCTTTCCATAACCCCATTTTGTTGAGGTGTTCAAGGAGTCGAAAATGTGTGTTCAATGCCATTTTGTTCAAACAATTGAATGAAGGTGGAATTATCAAATTCTCCTCCATGATCACTTCTGATTTTAGATATTTTATACCCTTTTTCATTTTGCAGCTTCCCAGCTAATGAGCCAAATTCTTGACATGCATGATCTTTTTGTGAAAGAAATAAAACCCATGTGAATCTAGAATAATCGTCAACTATGACAAATGCATACTTTTTACCACTAAGGCTCACAGTTCTCATTGGACCAAAAAGATCAATATGTAGAAGTTCAAGAGGTCAAGAAGTTGATACCACATGTTTTGGCTTAAAAGAACTTTTGATATGTTTACCGAGCTGACATGCACGACATTTGGTTTCTGCCTCGAACTTTAGTTTTGGCAGACCATCGACCAAATCTTTCTTTAACAGATTTCAGATAAGTTCAAGATTTGCATGCCCTAGCCTTCTGTGCCATAGAGTTGTAGTATTTGTTCTTGCACTAAAACACTTAATCTCAGGATTAATAACATCATTTAAACATATAGAGTATAGAATACCAATCCTCTTTCAAACAAAGAAGATATTCTCATCATCAGCTCTACTCACAAGACATCTAGATGATTCAAAAGTAACTCAGAATCCTTTGTCACAAAGTTGACTGATACTTAGCAGGTTGTACTTAAGATTATCAACAAGTAGCACATGCTCAATAGTTGGGTTAGCGCCAATCTTACCAATACCGAGAATTTTTTCTTTGGAACTATCACCGAATGTAACATTACCTCGGTGTTTTGAGAGTAGGGATGTCAATTTAAATTAGCCACCTGTCATATGCCTTGAACAACCACTATCAAGAACCCATTCATCCCTTGCATCCTGTTAAATGATCAAGTTTTAGGTACCCAAACTAACTTGGGTCCATCAGGGTTAGATTTGGCTCCTTTTGGAACCCAAATATAATTAACATGATTGTAATTATAGAGACAAAGTTGCAAAGATCTTTAGATCTCTACCTAAGGAGTGGGAGCCAAAGGTCACTGCTATTGAAGAAGCTCAGAATCTGAATGTTCTCACCTATGATGAGCTAATTGGCAAGCTTATTGTTCATGGCTCTAAGCTGAAACCAAAAGAACCAAAGAAGAAAGATTTGGCTCTTAAGGCGGACCAAGAGTCTAGTGATGAGTACAATGATGTGGATATGGCACTGATCACCAGGAAGTTTGTCAAATTTCTTCGAAAGAGGAAGCAAATGAAAGGGTAAAGCCTCCAAGGTGCCAAATCAAGTGAACAAAAGAAAGACTCACTGGTGTGTTTTGGCTGCAACCATCTGGGCCACATCAAGCCAGAATGTCCACACCAAAAAGCCAAATCTGATTTCCCTAGAAACAAAGGAAAGGAGGCTATGTCGGCATCGGATGATTTAGATTCATCAAGTGACTCTGATTCTCATGAAGCAGTAAATCTATGCTTAATGGCTCGAGAAGATGAAGAGGTAAATGATTCTCTTGACTATAGTTTTTATGAGCTTCAAGATGCATTTGAAGAATTGCATGATAAGTATGAGCAAGCACTGAAGAAGAATGCTTCATATAAGAAACGTATTGATCTGATTGAATTTGATCATGCATCTCACAAAACTGCATATGAAACTCTTGAGTGTGCACATGCTGAAAGTTTGTCTATTTGTGAGTCATTAAAGAAAGAGAGACTTGCTGCTCAAAACGCATATGTAGATCTTGAGAAAAAGCTAGCTAGTAATTTGAGCAAAAGTGAAGTGATGATTCAAAAGAATGATGCTCTAAAGGTTGAAGTAGATAATCTAAAATGTTCGCTAGAGAAGTTTACTAATGGAAGAGATAGCCTGAATCTGCTACTAGGACAACAAAGGCATTCTTTAGATAAAAGTGGAATAGGCGCTACACATATGGTTTTTAACAAGCCAAATTTGCCAGTTAAATTTGTCAAAGCGGAATCTAGATCACAATATAGACCAAGATATCATGAACACTCTAGGCAAGGACATCATGAGCACACACACAGACCTGATATCACATGCTATTATTGTGGAAATGTTGGTCATATGATCAGATCACGCTTTCATAGGAAGAGGAGCAATCATGCTAAATATATTTGGGTTCCGAAAGGAGCCAAATCTAACCCTGATGGACCCAAGTTAGTTTAGGTACCTAAAACATGATCATTTGACAGGATGCAAGGGATAAATGGGTTCTGGATAGTGGTTGCTCAAGACATATGACAGGTGACCCATTAAAATTTACATCTTTTCTCTCAAAACATCGAGGTAATGTTACATTTGGTGATAGTTCTAAAGGAAAAATCCTCGGTATTGCTAAGATTCGTACTAATCCAACTATTGAGCATGTGCTACTTGTTGATAATCTTAAATACAACCTACTTAGTATTAGTCAGCTCTGTGACAAAGGATTCAGAGTTACTTTTGAATTATCTAGATGTCTTGTGGGTAGAGTTGATGATGAGAATATCTTGTTTGTTGGAAAAAGGATTGGTAATCTATACTCTATATGTTTAAATGATGTTACTAATCCTGAGATTATGTGTTTTAGTGCAAGAACAGATACTGCAACTCTGTGGCACAGGAGGCTAGGACATGCAAATCTTGAAATTATCTGAAATCTGTCAAAGAAAGATTTGGTCGATGGTCTGCCAAAACTAAAGTTCGAGGCAGAAACCAAATGCCGTGCATGTCAGCTTGCAAAACAAATCAAAAGTTCTTTTAAGCCAAAGCATGTGGTATCAACTTCTTGACCTCTTGAACTTCTACATATTGATCTTTTTGGTCCTATGAGAACTGTGAGTCTTGGGGGTAAAAAGTATGCATTTGTTATTGTTGATAATTATTCTAGATTCACATGGGTTTTATTTCTTTCTAAAAAAGATCATGCATGTCAAGAATTTGACTCATTAGCTAGGAAGCTGCAAAATGAAAAAAGGTATAAAATATCTAAAATCAGAAGTGATCATGGAGGAGAATTTGATAATTCCACCTTCAATCAATTCTGTGAGCAAAATGGCATTGAACACACTTTTTAGACTCCTAGAACACCTCAACAAAATGGGGTTGTGGAAAGGAAGAATCGAACCTTGCAAGAAATGGCTAGAACTATGCTTAATGAGTATAAGTTACCTGCCTATTTTTGGGCTGAGGGTGTGAACACAGCATGCTATGTACTAAATAGAGTCTCTTTGCGTCTATTAATTTAAAAGACAACTTATGAGATTTGGCACGATAGAAAGCCAAATGTTGCATACTTTCGCACATTTTGTTCCAGGTGTTACATCTTGAATACTAAAGATAATCTTGATAAGTTTCAGGCTAAGTCTGATGATGGTATATTCCTTCGTTATTGATTGAGTAGTAAAGCTTATACGGTATATAACAAAAGAACCATGGTTGTTGAAGAGTCCATGCATGTATGTGGTGTTTGATGAGATTAACTTGAATGATTTTAGTGATGATACAGAAATTGAGTATACCCCTAAGAATCAGCCACAGGACATTGATGAGACAAAAATGAGCAACTGCCTGTTCCAATTGCGGTTAAGCAACATTTGGCTTCTCCGGAGCCAAATATTCAGTATAATGATGTGCAGCCAAATGTTCTGGAATTTGGTTCAAACTCACAAACGAAAAACTCAGATGTCAAGCACCCAGAGGACATTCAACTGAGGCCATATTAGGTGATCCTAGAAGAGGAGTAACCACAAGATCCAGATTACAAAATATAAATACACATCTTGCCTTCTTATCTCAAGTTGAGACTAAAAATGCCAATGAACCCATACTTGATGAAAATAGGGTAATGGCAAAGCAAGAAGAGCTCAATCAGTTTGAGAAGAATAATGTGTGGGAGCTTGTTGCAAGACCAGAAGACCATCCTATCACTGGAACCTAATGGGTCTTTAGGAACAAGCTTGATGAATCAGGAACTGTGGTATGGAACAAAGCCCGATTGGTTGCACAAGGATACAATCAAGAGGAAGGTATTGATTATGATGAGACCTTTGCACCAGTAGCTAGAGTTAAATCCATTTGCATGTTGCTTGCATTTGCATCATTTAAATCTTTCAAACTCTGTCAAATGGAAGTCAAAAATGCTTTTCTAAATGGATATATCATGGAAGAATTATATGTAGAACAGCCTCCAGGATTTGAAAACCATGAGCATCCACAACATGTTTTCAAGTTGAAAAAGGCATTATATGGTCTTAAACAAACACCTAGGGCTTGGTATGATAGATTAAGCACATATCTGATTTCACAATGCTTTACAAGAAGAAAGGTAGATTCAACTTTATTTGTGAAATCAAACAAAGTTGATATCATCGTTGTGCAAATATATGTTGATGACATTCTATTTGGTGCTACCAATGAATCTATTTGTCAAGAGTTTGAAAAGCTTATGCACAGCGAGTTTGAAATGAGCATGGTGGGATTATTAAATTTCTTCATGGGTTTTCAAATCAAGCAACTCAATGGTGGGATTTTTCTTAACCAAGCAAAGAACACACGAGAGCTGCTGAATAGATTTGGCTTGTCAGAAGCCAAAACTAGTCCGACACCAATGAGCACTAGCACCAAACTTGACAAAGATGAGAATGGTAAGGATGTTGATGTAGAATTATATAGTGGCATGATAGGTAGTCTCCTTTACCTTACAGCTAGAAGACCAGACATTATGTATAGTGTTTGCTTGTGTGCTAGATTTCAATCATGTCCAAAAGAATCTGATCTTAAAGCTATCAAACGCATCATCAAGTACTTAAAAGGAACATCATCTTTAGGCTTGTGGTATCCTAATGTGAACTCTTTTGAACTAACAAGCAACTCAGATGCAGACTTTGCAGGGTGCACTCTTGATAGAAAAAGTACAAGTGGTACTTGTCAATTACTTGGACAATCACTTGTATCTTGGTCAAGAAAAAGCAAAATTTTGTTGCTACTTTCACAACCGAGGCTGAATATGTAGCAGCTGGTGCTTGTTGTGCACAAGTGCTATGGACGAAACAAACACTTGCTGATTATGGACTAACTTTCAAGTGTGTTCCAATCTTTTGTGACAGCTCAAGTGCCATCAACCTAGCTAAGAATCCAGTGCAACACTCTCGAACCAAACACATTTAAGTTCGACATCATTTTATTCGAGATCATGTGTTGAAGAAGGATCTGGCTATTGAGTTTGTGAGAATTGAAAATCAACTGGCTGACATCTTTACCAAACCATTGAAGGAAGATCAGTTCACCAAAATCAGACTTGAGCTTGGTATTTGCAATATATCAAAAGTATTCTGATTTGGCTCTACATTTCGTTTTTATGTGTTCATGCATATCATATCATATTGCACACATATGCACTTAGAATATATACAATTGTCTCACATCTCACACCTGCACTAAGCATATGAGCATATCACGACAAGTCATGTGAAGGCCCTCTCCCCGAGGGACCCACCATATTCAGGTATTGTTACATCACTCCCTCCGCCCGATTAAATCCTTTACCATGCTGCAGCACTAGGGATTCGAACTCGGGACGTGTTGCTTTTTATCCCCCTCAAGGAGAGCACCTTCACCAATTCATTTGCAGCTGAGTTGGTGAAGGTGCTCTCCTTGAGGGGGATAAAAAGCATCACGTCCCGAGTTCGAATCCCTAGTGCTGCAGCATGGTAAAGGATTTAATCGAGCGGAGTGAGTGATGTAACAATACCTAGATTTGGTAGGTCCTTCGGGGGGAGGGCCTTCACAAAAAACGTGCATTTTCTGTGAAGGCCCTCTCCCCGAGGGACCCACCATATTCAGGTATTGTTACATCACTCCCTCTACCCGATTAAATCCTTTACCTTGCTGCAGCACTAGGGATTCGAAATTTTATCCCCCCTCAAGGAGAGCACCTTCACCAATTCATCTGCAGCTGAATTGGTGAAGGTGCTCTCCTTGAGGGGGGATAAAAAGCATCACGTCCCGAGTTCGAATCCCTAGTGCTGCAGCATGGTAAAGGCTTTAATCGGGCGGAGGGAGTGATGTAACAGTACCTGAATATGGTGGGTCCCTCGGGGAGAGGGCCTTCACAGAAGATGAGTTGGTGAAGCTGCTCTCCTTGAGGGTGATAAAAAGCATCACGTCCCCAGTTCGAATCCCTAGTACTGCAGCATGGGAAAGGATTTAATCGGGCGGAGGAAGTGATGTAACAATACCTGGATTTGGTGGGTCCCTCGGGGAGAGGGCCTTCACAAAAAAGGCGCCTTTTCTGTGAATGCCCTCTCCCCGAGGGACCCACCATATTCAGGTATTGTTACATCACTCCCTCCACCCGATTAAATCCTTTACCATGTTGCAGCACTAGGGATTCGAACTCGGGACGTGATGCTTTTTATCCCCCTTCAAGGAGAGCACCTTCACCAACTCATCTGCAGCTGAATTGGTGAAGGTGCTCTCCTTGAGGGGGGATAAAAAGCATCACGTCGCGAGTTCGAATCCCTAGTGCTGCAGCATGGTAAAGGATTTAATCGGGCAAAGGGAGTGATGTAACAATACCTGAATATGGTGGGTCCCTCAGGGAGAGGGCCTTCACATGTCATGGTTGCAATCAAATTATCAAGAGCATCAAAGAGGAAGAGCTGCAAGATTTGGCTCAAGGATGAGCCAAAACCTATTGTCTAGCGGTCCATAAGCGGCAGTTAAAGAAGAAAGAGAAAAAGAAAGGTCAAAACGGGGAGTTTCTGGCACAACGGTTATATTCTGTCCCGCGTCTGACACAAAGTGAAAAAGCTGCAGAAGGAAGGAGATCATTAAATGAAAGTGGTCGGTTTCTTCTCCTCCACAAAACCCGTGACTACCTCTCTCCACCATTATCCACTTCCTTTTTAACTTCCACTTTCAGTTTTGCATTCAAACACATTAACTCACAAACCCTAAAATTTCTCTCCATCATGAAGACAAACACAGGCAAAGGAAAAGCCTTGAGACAAACCCCCACAAAACAAAAACCACAAAATCCGTCGGCACCTCCTAAAGGAAGAACTAAGATGGCTGCTGCAAAACCTGTCTTCAAGAAGTCTTCGACACTGAAAAAGAAAAAGGGGAAAGAGCCAGAAGTAAGTGCAAACCCTGAATTCACTTCACCAGAAAGAGAGGCTGTTTTTCAAATCCACAAGCTCAAGCATGGTCCACAATCCGAGTCTGCACAACACGAAGAAGCCATGGTGCCTCCAAAGGAAGGGTCTAATTCCAAAGCTCTTGACTTCAATCTTGAAGAAATACCCTCGGGTAATATCCTTGAAACTGGGGTTATGACTTCCACTCCTTTTAGTATTCGTGTTTCAAGCTCTGGGGAGGTGTATGTTGCAGAGAAAACTATGTTAGGATCCCTAGAAACAAAATCAGATGCTGGAAATACTGTTGTTGATAGTATTGTTATGAGTGTTGAGAAAGGGGCTGAATCTGGTGCAAAGATTAAGTCTTTGGCGAAACCTAGATCTATTACTGAAGGTTCTGGTTCTTCAGAAACCAAGAATGATGTCCTGTCTTAATTTGTGAGATCAGTGGTGCCACCTCCGGGAATAGATGCTGAGGATTTCTATATTGAGAAGATGAAGCAACTAGGGGGAGTTCTAGATAATCCGAAGGAAGAATCTGTTGTTGTGAACAGAGGAGATTTGGCTGCTACGTGAGCCAAATCTGCAAGCCCTATGAAAAGAAGCAGGCTAATGATGAAACCAAATCTGAAGAACCAAAGAATCAAGAAGCTGTTGAGAAGAGCACAGAGAAAGCTGATGAAATCCCTCTCGGGATTCTAATTCCAGTTGATGTTGAAGCCAAAAAGGATTTAGTTCAAGCTGTAGAGAATGGAAAAGAAGCGGCTGACGAGGCAGAAGAGGTGATTGTTGAAAATCAAAGCTTGCTTCCTGAAGAGAATGATGAGAATGTGCTGCCAGAAGGAGATTTGGCCCAACCAGAGACCAAATCTGATGCTGAGAAAGGTGCTCCAGAAACTGAAGCAGAGAAAGAAGTCGAGAGCTCAAAAAGCAAATCTGATGCACTCAGACCAAAACTTCCAAAGCACTTATTTCAAACTCCAACTACTCAAACATCAAGAGCTCGACTTGTCCGGCCAGGCACACGTGCTCAAACTGTGTTTGGAAGAGGAGGAAAGAAGCTTGGAGAGAAAATTGTTGAAGTTGATTCTGATGATGATAAAAGTGAAAATTTACTTGTTGCTGATGATGACAAGAGCTTCAGAAAGAGAAAGAGGAGTGATGAAGACAAAGAGAAGTCAGATGATGATTTGGCTGATGATGAGCCAAATAACAGTGATCAGGAAGTAAATGAGAGCGACAAGGAACAGAAGTCTAAGGAGGAGCCAGAGAATGAAAGCGGCTCAGACAAGAAAGGATCAGATGATGAGTCTGATAAGGGAGATGATAATGATGATGATAAGGTTGATGATGAGGAAGACAAAAAAGAGGACAATGAGAAAGAGCCAAAGATTGAAGAGGAATCTGAGAAGGAGGAAGAAATTACTCCAACTCCAACCAAAAAGAAGCTCAAGGCTCTAACCAAATCTGGATCGAGCAAGAAGGCCAAGAGAAGTACTTCACTCATACCAACTTGCACTATGGTTCTAAATGAGTTTGAGGGAATCAGTGTAGCCAAACTGTTGAAGGATGCTAAGCTCACTACTTTGGTCACCTTGAAGGAACAAGGATATACAACTTTGATGAAGGACTTCTATGATAACAAAACTGTGGAGTATGGTGATAATGATCTGCTCACTTGCATCAAAACAAAGATCAAAGGAAAGAAGATTACAGTGACAACCGAGATGCTTTATGACCTGTTAAAGAAGAAGCCAGGCAAAGTAAAGTTCTATGACTCTGCTTTTGGAACTCCAATCAACATCACGAAGACTCCTTGTCACTCCAAACAGAATATGCTTCTCTTTGGGAGCACCAAGTCTGGTAACTACAATGCCTTGAAGCCAAGAGAGAGAGCTCTGATGTACACTCTTACTAGGGTCATCATGCCAAGGAAGAATTCTCGCACAATGATCAAGAAACTTGATCAATGGATCATTGCTTGCCTCATCGAGAGATCTTCTATCTGCTTTGGAACTCTGATTCTTCATCACATGGGTATCTACAGGGAACACTCTCATGGTGCACTCATTACCTTGATGGCTAAACAATTGAAGATCAAGCCCACTACTGAGGATAAGCCGATTAGGCTCAAGGAAATCAATGTTGATACTCTGGTGAAGATGTCTATCAAGCCAACTCCGGAAGGGGAATACTCTGTGACCAAATCTGGAGCCGGAAAGGATCACAAACTTGAGGAACTGAATGTTCTGGTTATTGGAATGAAGGATGAAATCAGTGAGCTGAAGGAAGAACTTGGTTACATGAGGAGCCAAATGAAGAAGTTCCAGACCAAGACATTTGAGAAGCTTGACCAAATCACTGCCGCTCTGACTCGAGATTATTCTGATGAAGATTGACGCTCCATAGATCTGATGCTCTTAGGTCATGCATTACATTCCTCATCTACATTTAGCTAAGTACTTTTTTATAACTATTCTACCTATGGTTTGTATCACTTGAATATTTGGTTTATGCTTGGATATTTGGTTTCTTATACTTTTGGATATCTATCTTTGGATTTGGTATAATCTATTATCTGCCCTGGGTTTTATAAGTGTTACCTTTTGCTGATGACAGAAGGGGGAGTATGTTATGTTGTGAATGTATGCAATGTATGTTCCTGCTATGCTACATCTCATGTGGAAATTTTTTATGCAGGGAACAATATTTGGCTCAGAGAAACAGCCAAATATGTTGTTGTTGATATTGATACTGCTGCATTATATTTGCGCTTATAATGCAGGGAAAGATTTGGCTCCATGAAAATGCCAGATGATACTTTTGACATACTGAATGTTCATTGCAGGATATATATGTGAAAATTTTGGGAATAAAATCATATGTATACTGTGCCTATATGCATGGGGAGTTATTGGCAAAAAGCCTTCAGCAAATTTTTAAGTATACTATGCACAAACGCAGGGGGAGAATTTGGCTGGTTGAATGAGCCAAATGAATGCGTTATAATTTTTGTGATTATGCCTATGAAACAGGGGGAGTTTTACTTATCTGGTTATCTTATTTTAACCACCGTTCATGGCAGAATTGACAACATGTTTGTCATCATAAAAAAGGGGGAGACTGTTAGCCTAAATATGTGATTAAGGGCTTAATTAAGTAATTAATTAAGACTAATCTTGTTTAGTATATTTATGATGATTATTCAATGCTTATTATATTATTTTGATGATTAACAAACATTTTGGTAAGCCTTGTATGTTTTTCATATTGGCAGAAAAATTTGGTTTCTCACAGAAACCAAATCCAGGAACATTTGGCTTCACTGCATCGACCAAAAGGTCGCTTTCCGGGCAGTTGGGTCTGTGGTCCCAAAAGTTGCAGCAAGTGATCCAAGAAAGCAGTTGACATTAAACCAACTACACTAACCGTTATGCTTGCTCTCCAAGGGTCAGAAAAAGATCAGAGAAGTGGTCCTCACATCCTCTCTCACCTCTGGAAGAATTAGTGGTCCTCACTTTCCATTTATGTAAACTTTTTATAGAGAGAAGATTTCTGCCCAAGAAATATCCATACTAGACAGTTTTATTTAATGAAGCAAGAAGTCAACTCGGCTGCCACCTGGACGATTTTTAGCCGTTGAGAAACACATCTCCCCATCCTTAGAATCTATGAATGGAGGATTGAAGCCTCATAGCAACTCAACCTAGCCATTCAAGAGATTCTAAGTTGAGAAAAGAGCTTACCTTGAGAGTTATTCTTTATTCTTAATTCGTGTAACTTATTGAGTAAGTCATTCTTGAAGCTTTGCCTTGGGAAAGGTTGTAATGAGCAGGATTAGGGGATAATCTTGTTGGGTAGACAAAGCTAGGTTCAGCTTTGGGATAGGTTTAGCAAGTTCAACCCGCAAAAACTTGTGTACCATAGGTTATTTGGCTCGCATGTGAAAGCCAAATTAGTGGATAGTTTAGAAATCCTAAAGGGGGGACCTTTAGGTAGTGGATGTACTCTTGAGTGAGGAATCACTATAAATTGCTTGTGTCCTTTGCTTTCCTACCTTTATATTTCGCATTTCATTTAAGTTTCACATTTGGTTTCTATGTTGAGCCAAATCACAAAAAAACCCTAACATGCATCTCTGACATGCATCAACCCTAACATGCATCTCTGGGAAGGGTTCATCTAACTCTAACCTGCATCTCTGGGAAGTGTTCATCAAACCCTAACCTGCAACTTTGGGAAGGTTTCTTCTAACCCTAACCTGCATTTTATTGTTGACTGTCAACTTCGTCATCTACTCTACCCCGGACGGTTGGTTTTCTACATTATCAGGCCATCATCTATTCCCGGGTCTATCATATTAGGGTGGTCGTGCCCCTGGGGTCAACTATTTATGTCTAGGGCATTTCATACCCTTGCACTAGGTATCAAATCTAACTCGTTCAGAATTTTGGGTCACACCATGCCCCTTGTCTATCTTGTAGGCACATCATGCCCATTGGCTTCTATCTGCCAAGTTGGGGCACAATGCCCCCAGCATCTCTAGTCATTCTCTCGGTAATGGGTAGCATACCCTCGGTTTTAGTCATTTCGGGGCACTCATGCCCTTCATTCTATTGTAAGGGCAACCTAACCCTTTTCTCAAGTCAAAAACAGACAATTGGGTCCTTCATGCCCCTAAAAGATTTTTCATTTATTCGGGGTATCATGCCCCTTGTACTGAATTATCACAATGTAGGGACCCAATTAGCCCTTCAAACATACATATTATTCAAAGCGAACAGTTTCATCATTATTGACCCATAGACATGCATACATTAATTTTATTTTCCAAAAAAAGGTCATTCCGGGGTGTGGAACTCATAAACGAAGAACAAAAAAGGCAAATAGGAGTTGGTGGTCATGCTTTGAAGCCTGCCAAGTGTGGCAGTCATGGCGAGAGGACTGCCAAAACCTGGCGGTCTTCTCCGCATGACCGGCGGCTTTGTTTCGGGTTTTAAAACCCCTCACAACCTATCTCCTCACTCATTTCACTCTAAAACACTAAAAACACAATTCCTCTTCACCTCAACACTCCCAAAAGCCTCACAATCGTCTCCCAATTCATCTATATGGCTTTGTCATAATCAATTCATCCAAATCTAGGGAAGACACCATGAGGAGGTATCGCCCAAATTCGACACCCAAGGAAAATCCGGGGATATTACTCAAGTCCCCTGATATGCACATCCCCTCTCAACTCTCTAAAGTCCAAGTAAGTGAATTCCATCAAATAAACTCAACTGTGTTTATTGTATCAAGTCTTGGCATGGTGGGGCTTGTAGAGTAGGTTTTTGTGGCTCTGGTCTTTGAGAGTTTGGTCTTGTAATGGGTTTCACACCCTGCTTTGTTTCTGGCTTGGTCAGGTCATCACTTTGATGACTGACTAAGCTGTTGTTTTGGATTATTAGTAAAGCTCTTCACCGTTTTCATAAGAAAAAAACTCCTTAAAAATTTCCATTTTTGCTCAAATTCGGGTTTATGCCCAAAGGCCTTTCTAGTTTGAATTTATGCGGTGCATGTTGTGTTTGATTGTTTAGAAATGCTCCTAGGATGTCTATAATGCTTTCCCCTTTGTTTATTTCACGGATTAAACACAAGACATCAAGAATTGAGGTTTTGCCCAAATTGAGGTTTAGGGTCCTTGGTGGATTTTACTGATGTTGATGCTGTTTTGTTGTTTTGATTGCACAAATTTGTTGTACAATGGATGGGTGTTGATGGGTTTGTGTCAATTTTGGCCAATTTTGTGATTTTCTTGCAATTTAATGTGTAAATAAAATGGTGTTCTAGTGTTGGATTGCATGACATTTGGGGAGAAATTCAGGAAAGAAACCTTTTCTTAAGCAACAACAGCATCTTAAGGCAACCAATCATAGCTAACCAGAGATGTTAGATTCGGGGGTTCGTCATAGATGGGAAGGTGTTAGGCATTAATCCTTGTTGGGGAGAAATCGTTTGCAATTAATGATCAAAGTATGCCATGGTGTAAGTGTGTAAGCGTGGGAACAACACAACGACAACAATAAACAAAAATAAAACAACAAAACATAAAGTAAACAAACAATTGGAACCAGGTCAAAAGACAGAGTCTGTTGCCTATAAATAGCTTTCGAGGCCACTTCCTTTTCGTTTACTGCAATCCTCGGACTCCTCCCGCACGACTAACCAATTGGCTTGTTCTTTTTTGCCGCCTCCTCTCCCATTACACCCTTCTCTTTCTTTAGATACCTAATGGTATCCAAAATACCAAAGGGGCCTAGAGACCCTTGAGTTCCCCTCCCTCCCCCCCCCCCCCCCCCCCCCCTCCCCTTCCTTCTTAAGGGAAGGGCCATTAATATCAACATATTCCATTTTTACAGAGGTCACTTTGACAGAATCAATCATCAACGAGACCTCACCACCACCTATCACCGGAGATTCTAACAGCACCTCGACCACTGATGTATCGAAAAATTTCTCACCAATCAGTACCTTGAAAAACCGAGCAATATGATCTCTGTATGTGGTCATAATCTGTATTCTTGCCATATCCAAATAATTGCTTGAATCCAACAGATTAAAGGACTTGACGAACTTGCCGAATTGAACTGAAATCTGATTAAAAAACTCATTGCACCGAACATGAGGTGGTACTCCATGGATATTCAAACAACATTCTCTCTGTGTGGTACAATCCCCTGCCTCTCATTCCTTCAGAAACTCAAAACACTCACCCTTCCCCGCATCCTTGTGTTTCTAATACAGAGACAGAGCCTCATGAGACTCAAAAACCACAAATGCATAATTTTCCCTAACATCCTAACATCGATCACCGAGTTTGTAATGACGTTGAAAAGCTTGATAATGTCTTGCATCCCTACCCCCCTCTTCACTTCGCCAAATGCACAATTCTTCAGAAAATTTAAACAACTTGCTGAAGGATTAAAGGTGAAAGACACTTCAGCATTCCGGTATCCTTCGCCGAATGATTAGAGGAAAAGGCCATTTAGACATTATCCCGGCGACCTACTTCTTGAAGGAAGGTCTAACCCTCCCTAGTCTCTGCATCAATTATTATCCTGCTGTTCTCCTTAGTTTCCTTTCTGTGACCTCCATTTCTCGGACCTCTCCTCCTATTCATTGCCACCTTAACTCTGAGCATCCCGTTAAGAGACTTCGTAGCATTAATCTTTTATACCATCTCTCTCGCAGTTCTCGTAAACTCAAAATGCACAAAATAATAGCGGAGGCCATCCCAAGTCAATTTTTCATGTATAAAGACATCCAAAACAATACCTACCCTTGTCATGTCTTTGAACACATCCGAAGCAAACCATCTTGTCGGAAGATTTTCCACAAAGATGCTTACCGCTCTTTGGTTATCCAAAGCTCTCTGGACGGTTTTCCGTGGGTATCTAGAGAAGAAAAATGGCTTTGAATTCCATAGAGAGGCCCTGCTTCTAACATTTGCTGTACCGCCACCTATACCACTTCCTTCCTGATGTTGCTTACCTTGAGAACTCATGTTCAGTATCTAAAGCCAGGAACTCCTTCCTTTTCTTCAGAATCACCACATGAGATTAGTGTGAGGCTCTTTATGTCTATTGTGGTGATAACCATGGTAACTTATCAAATGAGGAGGGTAGTTATATGGATTCTTCCAAGATTTGGCTTTTAGTTCCAATTAATGTGAGCTCAATAACTGGGGAAGCTAAGGAGTTTGAGTTGAAAGTGAGGCAAATCGTGGGCCACCATAATGACAAGAAAGGGGCATGCGGAGATGGAATAATTATCAGCCCTACTAATAGTCCAACTCAGGAGGACTCTCACCCCTTCAGTACTAAGGTGGTCAACTCATCTAGGTGTGATGATACATTGTCATTACAGGAGTTAAGGGGTGAGATATCTCTTAAAGGATTAGCTAAGTACTTTGGAGTGCTTCTGGAAAAAACAAAAAAGAAAAGGACTTCAAGGCTTAGAAAAGCTAAGAAGATGAAGAAGATTACTACATGTGGTGGCGTGAAGTCCCTTTAATTAGGGGACAACTCGACCCAAGATTGCGATATCGAGCTCGGTAATAAAAGAGTTGTGACTGCCATTACTTCCTTCGCTTCTTTCAATTCTATGGAAGTGGGCAAAACTCTTGAATTTGGGCATGAACTCGACTTGGAAGTTACACGTATGTTGGGGAGATGGAGAAAGTGGTGGAGGAGCTTGTGGAGAAGGAAGGGATAGAATGGGTGTACTCACGAGCGGCTAATAACTCTTGGCACCTTCCATGATACTGGTTAACTGAATGGAGAACTCAGGAGGGAGGAGAGGTGCATGGACAGATGAAGAAGACAAACTTCTCAGGTTATGCATTGAACAATACGGAGAAGGAAAATTGCACCTGGTTCCTTCCACAGCTGGGTTGAACACAGGTAGGAAAAGCTATAGACAGAGGTGGCTAAACTATCTGAAACCAAGTTTTAAGAGACGAGAGTTTTCAGTGGATGAAGTTGACTTAATGGTCAGGATGCATGATCTGTGGGCGGAGCTCGAGGTTAAACTGATAGGTGTTTTTGATCCTGGTCTAAGGGAAGGAACATAATTATTTTTGAAATTGCTGATGTGTATTGGGATCGGGTTTATTGATATCACTATATTGCGAGCTCTATCATGGATCAAGGCTAAGCAACCTTTACTCCACACAACCTTAGTGATGTGCTTGTTCGTGTGGATAACTTGAAATCTTTGGCATGGTGTCCCATGTAAGTTATTTTTGTATAAGATTTTAGCATAGCTGCTTCGGTAATGAGTGTCCTGTTGGTTTGTGAGCTCTACTTTTTCTGTATATCCTTCAGTTGTTAGGGTGTTGATCCCTTGTATGTGTGTCTTTTGCAGTGCGGGCTAGTTCTTTACTGGCTCCATTGTTCCTTTGTAATTCATTGTGTGTTTAATAGAGATCATTTAAATAAAAAAAAAGTAAACAAACAATTGAGCTTGAGTTTCCACCACTAGAGCCCTACGTACCCCAGTGACCGAAAGCTCACGTAGTTCTTACATAGAATTATAGAACAATCAAAGCATCAGGAGCAATATTATCACGTCGACAACAAAAACGAAGAACAAAGGGTTAGTGTTATCACTTGTAGCCCTCCTCTAACTCCTTGCGTTAGGGTGCTTCTAACCCGATTCTTCTTCCACTCCTTAGCTTAATTTTGCGTCAATTTCAATCGCTATTTAAATAAAGAAAATGGCCGAATCAGCTTCTAGGCTCAACATGAAAGTTGTAGATCTCCTTCTTAGCTTTTTAGAGACATCAAGAGCTTAGCAAACCGGTGACTACAACTCTAGATATTATCGATTTTACTGAGACTGCACGCAACAGGGATTTTTGCTCGGGATTACCACCTCTTCACCACTAGAATTGCATTCGGCCGCCTTCTCCTTGCTCTCTTCTTGATCTCTACTCATTTCCTACTCCTTTTTTCTCGTCTCTATGAAATTCCTCCAGAATAAAAGCTACTCTAAGGATTCCTAGGCTTAGAGAAGAAGAGTTTCTCCAAGCACTCTATGCTTATAGTGCATAGAAAAGAAGATAAAATTGTGTCTAATTTGTGTGTAGGGGGGTCTATTTATAGTGTTCAGAGCCCCAGGAGCCGTTCTATTAATGCTAAGGTCGAAATTGAACCCCTAGATCTGACGGTTCAAAGCTAGGATCAAGAAAAGAAGAATAAAGAGAATTCTTCCCGAAACTGGATAGCATGACCGCCCAACCCCGCAGTCCTTTCTCCAAGACCGTCAAGGCCTGGCAATCATGTCGCCATTGTAAGTTTCCCTAGGCTATATGACAATCATATACAAGCAAAAGATGCAGCGGAAGCAAAGGAAACTTAGCCAAGAACCACATGTGAAGCATATAAACCGTATAACAAAATTTCGTACCTTGTTCGGTTGAGGTCTTTCACCCAACTGCTGGAACAAATCATCTAGACCAAGACGAAGGCTGGAACGAATCAGTAAG
>JAKUCV010000639.1:0-16564 GCA_028386065.3 Turnera subulata
TAATAATGATAACAAGATACCTCATTCAACCAGAAATGGTCATTATTAGTGTTGGTGATCAAATTCCCAGTCCAGCTATGAGCCAGCTCATGAGCCACAACTTGAGCTCCACTAGCATCTCCCTTGATCACAGTAGGGGTCAAGAACACCATCCTCGGATTCTCCATTCCTCCATAAGGAAAACTTGGCGGCAAAACCAGAAGATCAAACCTTTCCCACTCATAAACTCCGAACAAACTCTCCGCCTGCCTCATCATCTCCTCCGTCCCGGCAAACTCACACGCCGCCGACTCCAAAACCTCCGGCACATTCTCCGAGTAGACCCTGGTCCTGGGACCCACCTCCCTGAACCCCAGCTCCCCGACGGCGAAGGCGAAGAGGTACGGCGGGATGGGCTGCTCCATGACGAACTCCTCCACCGCCCTCCCTTCGCCGCACCACATGGACTTGAGGTCGAACCCGAAGCCGTCGAACCCCGCGACAGCGTCGTCAGGGGAGGGGTCGCGGCGGGAGGAGTGGCGGGCGGACATGACGGCGGAGAGCTGGCGGGGGACGTTGAGGGCGGCGGTGTAGCGGATGCGGGCGGCAGGGGTGTCCTGGCAGGGGAAGATGGAGCGGGCGTGGATGGACTGGCATTGGGTGTAGACGAAAGGGAGGGCCTTGCGGAAGGTCTGGGGAGGGGAGAGCCACTGGAGGGCGGAGGAGGAGGAGGAGGTGGAGAAGAGGAGGAGGAGGGAGGCGTGGTTGTGGAGGGAGACGGAGAGGAGGGCGCCTTTGATGGGATCAGATGGGGGAGGGGAGAGGGAGAAGGGGAGAGGGGTGAGGGTTTTGGGGCAGAGGACTTTGTGGATTGTGAGGGAGCGGGTGTCCAGGGAGAGAGGGCCGGTGTGTGGGCCCGGGAGGGTGAGGGTGGCGGCGCCGTGGATGGTGGATGACGGGAAGTCGAAGTATAAGGAGAGGGCGATGTGGGTGGCCAGTGGGTGGCCGGAGTCAGTGTAGGAGTGTGGGTCAATCGGTGCCATTTTTTTTTTTCTTTCTTGGTTGTTCTTTTTTTTTGTGTTTGGTGGATTGTTTGCGTTTGAGGACAGAGGAGAATGTAATAAAGAGGGAAGCGAATCTGTTGTCTTTGGTTTTGGCGTGAGATTGTACGAGGATTTTTGAGGAAGGTAGACAGGTACAGAGAGATAGATTTGGCGGTGTAAATTAAGGGGGAAAATTAATTAATAATTAAATAATGAAAAGAAGAATCTCATTCTCTGCTCTTTTTCTTTCTTTCTAGCAACAGAAACAAAACTATTCTCTGCTTTTTGTTTGAGGAAATTCGGTCCTTCTTAAGCAAAGTGAAGTGATTTTGGAAGCTATTGTTGTTCCGTAACTGAAGACCATCTTGGGATTGGCAACGTCAATCATAAGCAGATTTGAAGTTACATGTAAGAAAATACAGGATCGACAACAGTCATAGAAGAAGAATCAATTCTTCCGCCCCCAATATGTCGCACTACTGCACTAGTTTAGCCTGTTTAGGTCTTGCTTTTAAAGCCTTAGCAAACTGTAATTACGTAGACAGTTTACTGCCACCTTTTGTTTCTACTCTATGAACTCAAAGTTCGTGGATTGTCTTAAAATCTGGGGGGTCACTAAAGGAAGGTTGTGCTTCCTGAACTCCTCACTTTCACCTGCCAACTGCACACAACAAGAAGGGGACAACCCTGGAAATGGAATTCTGTAGAAATCTCACACCAAAAAGTGAAATGACAAAAGGCAATTTGCGCAAGGTTGAAGATCAGTGTTCCATTTCTCAATCACAACTAATATGGGCAAGGGATGAACCAAACCCAGTGCGTCAGGATTCAAGATGCAGCCAATAGCTAGCAAGTAGCAAGACATTTTCTTGCTCCTTCTGCGCTTTAGAATTCAAGGTGTGTATTTTTACTTGAGAAGAGACATAATTAGGCCATTAAGGGAACTTGCAGGATGGAATATGGACAATAACTTCCTCAAAAAATTCTTACCATAATCATGTGTGAAGAGAAAACGGGACAACAGAAAGCAGCTAGCCATAAAGAAAGGATGCCAGAACTCCACAGAATTACAAATATGTAAGTAGAGGGCACCAGACAAATTACTCGGCTTGGGTGACTTGTGGTTCACATGGTTTTCCCTTCTGCCCCTTCAAATTCTTCGATCAATATGCTTGCAACTCTACTTTTCAGTATACCATCCGTTTTATAAAATGAAGCTCATTAAACTTTGTATCTCTACTGGCAACACTCCTAGACACCCCATGTTTCAATTCTAGGAGTCTACTGTGCTCACCAAAAGCTAAAGGAGTAAACATAAGGTGAAAGTCATGAGCCATCACCTACTGTCAGTAATGACCTAAAGAGAGCCTTTTTAGTTGAGAAACAGTGACATGATTGCATAGAAAAACATGGCTCTTCCTGCACTAAAACAGTGATGGTAGTTTTTCCTGAAGATGTCAGTTGAGCACCAAAGCAGGATATACTCTATCACTAGTTATCTAAATCTTTTGCAATAGCAAACCCTTCCCGATCCAATGAATAGACTACTATTTATGACCATTCATTATGCAGAACTCATTAAAGGAATTTAAATAGTGGTGCATTTTGTTCTTCACATATGGATAAGTGCCTCAACTGAGTCCTCCAAACGCAGCAATTCCTAGGATCTAGCAACTTCTTAATGATGCTATAGAACCAAACCAATGTACTGTTCTACATAAGAAGTGGCAGTCCACCATTTTAACATAAATATCCCTAGAGAACTTAATATCATTCAGTATCTGCCTTGCACAGCCCAAAAAAACATGTTCCATACAATAAGGTAGAAAGGAAGGCAGATCTTCTTCTTAACATATTTGTTTCCTAAACTTAGGTTTATTCAGGTATCCAAGGCTGTCCGGATTACATCTAGATTACTAGAAGAAGGGCATCAAGAATTGACATAAACTGCAAATGATGGAAAAAAGTGAACATACCTTCAGTTCCTATTAAACTAGTGATCAAGAAAGCGAAAGGAACAGACACAGGTTCACTGAGAGATCCTTTTACAGGGTCTGCGCGCAAAATTAGCAGCAAACATAGTCTACAACCAAAAATATTGTCACAAACAGCAAGCCGAACCACAAAAAGGGACAAAAGGGTTCACATTCATACAAACAACAAGAACATCTCGGATTATCACAAATCACCTATGAGAGTCAAACTGCAAATATCAGAAGAGAAAAACATACTCCCAAAAGGAAAGCCAGTAGAAAGATTCCTGCTTTACAAATTGCTACTGCTTTCATCCATCTTTTAATCGCCAGTAACCACTGATTTTACAACAACAATACTAAAAGGGCAAGAAAGCGTCAACCTTTTCAAAAAGATAAAATAGACTTACATTACAAATAAACCCTCCACTATTGTCCTCCACCGCCACTCTCATCCTCCAACTTCTTCACATAAGCCTTGAGCACCATAAGTACATCCCTTGCCGGTGCCTGCAATGTAGTCACCAATCCAATAGCAGGACTCTGCAAAGCTCCCAAAACCTTGGCATAAAGCTCTTCCCTTGTAGGCATCGTCTCAAGCTGCTTAAAATCCTCGGGTGCATAAAACTTCCCTTCAAAAACCGCCCCCAGAAAATCATTCTCCACTTTGCTCTCCTCCTGGAATTTCCTGTAGGGCTTAATGGCCTCTGGAATTTCCTCGCTGTACACAAAGAGATAAGCATTCATACCCTTCATGCAAGGCCTCAACGGAGCAAAGGAAGTGGGCTCTATGGCTTTGTAGACAAGCCTGTTCTTGGCCACAAAGAGCTTCGACTTCTCGGGCAATGACTTCCTCAAGTCTTGAAAATTCTTCACAGTGAAGCCCGTGTAGTCAATGACCGCCATAAAGCAGCAGCCTTCGAGGAGGGTTTTCACTTTGCCTACGATTTCTTCCTTCTGGTCGCGAGTTAGGGTGCATTGGATGGTGAAGGGTCGGGTTCTGCTGTGAAGTTTGGTTCTTGAGAGGGAAATGGTTGATGGGTTTGCTGGGCGGTAGTGGGGGAAGGTTAGGGTTTGGGTAAGTGGGGGCTTGGAGTAAGAATAGGAGAAGAGAGCGGTGGTTTCCATGGTGGAACTGGCAGAAACTGAGTGGTATTGTCTGGGCTTATCCTATCATCATAGTTTGTATTGTGTGTATGAACCCCCTTTTAGGAGGTGGAAGAAACTTGGGGGGAGGTAACTTTTTTAGAGGTAGAATCAAAGATGTTAAAAAGTAAAACATCCTTTTTTTTTCATCTAGTTCCTCTGCGCTTCTTTGTCCTCTTATTCAACTCTTCTCTTTTTCTTTCTTTCTCTCTTTTTTTCTTAGTCCTAAGTCTTCTTTCTTCTGTCTGTGAAGACAAATAATAAATCGTTTTGTGTCATATTGTTATGAAATTTCGGTACAGGTATATTTTTTAGCAAAATTTTGCAAACAGAGTCTAATTTTTGGTTGTTACACGAGTGTTTCCAGCTTCAATATATAGACTTTGGTCCCTTTTTCGACTGAATCTTAGATGGGCAATTTAGCACAGGAAAGATTTTTTGCATTGAGTAAATTGATCAATCATAAAAAAGAACTAATACAAATGAATGCATATATTTTATTAGCTTGGTGTTTATGAAAAAATTGCCAGGTATCAAATGGCAACGTTAAAATGACATTTTACAATTCATCAAGTTTGCTGGCACATTGAGCAAGCCCTGACAATGAAAAAATGGCATCAGGAAGCGGGTCCTCGTTTCATCAACTCCCAAGTTTCGAAGTATGTCTGCTTGTGTTTTGAAAAAATGTGCTAATTGCGCCGGAAACAAAACTGCTCTTGAAGCGAGTGATTCCCGAGGAACTTATAGGAATAAGCAACAGAGCTCTAACAGTTGCTCTCCCTTCTCAAAATGTAGTCCACAGCCTCTTCAACGGTATCAACGACCTGTAAAATTAGCTTGACTTGTGTAAGATGTGAAAAGATTAAGGAATCCTATCTCTTCCACTGCCCTTTTATATTCCTGGGGAAACCCTGCTGGTCACTCTTTCACCGTAGACTAGAGAATGGACAGTTTGATATTTCAACATACCAGATCTGCAGGAAATTCTTCATGATTATCTTTCCCACGGAAAACGCCAGTTCTTGTCAATATAGAAAACCAAGGATGTCCTGCCTGAGAATACAGGAAATATTTCTTTTGATTTGTACGAGAAAAAGAATTTTTGGCTTGCACTATAGCGTGAAAACAGCACACTGTTACATGCCCAACAGAGTTAAAAGCTAAAATGACAAACCTGTCGTGCACCTTTGATGTCAACGGAAGGGTTGTCACCAATCATATAGAGGGTTTTGAATGGATGTGACTCAGTATCCTCATTTATATGAGAAGATGGATGAAGCTGCCTCATTACGGCTTCAGCATTTTTGAATACAAACGGATTTGGTTTCCCAAATGAAACATAGTTCAGAGGATTATGGTGAATTCTGCAAGTTATCCCAGGGATTGAAGATGTATATTTATTAAAAAACAGTTGACCATGGTGAATAATGTGCTAGCGTCCTAGCTTAATGTAATGCAAAAGTAACATGTTGCACGAATTCAGAATCCTATTTCTAAACTAGTTGAATCACTGTCTCAATCTAGACACAACATGACAGTAAGCAAATGGATGATGTGAAAACAAATCTACCACCACAAATTCGATGCTGTTGAGATGCTGACATGATAGCCAAAAGGATTTGTTTTCATTCCAAGAGCTAGAAAGGATGCACTACAGGAGTGGGTGGACGAAGTAGAGAAGGACTTTTAGCTGTCTTTAAACAAATTTGTGGTTTACAAATAGAGGAGACTGACCTTACCTGTTGAAGACACTTTCCAGAGCGATTCTGAAAGCACCCATTCCAAGGCGCTCAGAGGGAAATGCAGCCTGCAGAGTTTGATAAAAGTGGTCAAGCGTTATTTTCTGTTGACTTCAAATAATTAAAGGAAAGAATAAAATGAAATCTTATTTTACAATGACCCATTCGAAACTACCAAGCAACTGGAAAACATTGTAGTTCAAAGAAGAACTAGAAAGGAAAAATGCCACTGAGAGCATGGGCTAAAATCTCATGAAACATCTCAATACTGAATGGAGAATATAGAAGATTTTTCCAAGTCTCTCTACCATACGCCCGCCCTCACCACCCTCCCGCCTCCATCTCTCAGATAAATGATTATGGTTTTTTATCCAATTAGCTTTTGTGAGATGAGTTATCCTCAGAGAAGTCAGTAAGAGTCTGCTTTCCCAAGATTGTCTCCTACAGATGAAACTGTCCGACCTAAGGCTTGATGGAAAGCTATAAATTCCGACAGTGTCGAGATCTCAAAACCTACACAAACACCAACCTGATATTGAAGATCATCAGCGGCAAAATATAGGGGAGGTTGATGCTCACTGCCATTGTACTCTCCAGGAAGACCTCCAGAACGTAAAATATCACAGAGAACCTATGAAATTCCAATAGATGAGACCCACAGTTTGCAATAGCATTAAGGTTAACAAGATCAGCTCAAACATTATCCATGGACAACTTTAGGACGATGACTGTTACAAGGAGCTAAAGAGAGAGCACTCAAAATCATCTCAAAACCAGCAAAATGTAAAAAGGAAGTAAAAAGGAAAAAGAGTATGCCAGGTGTCCCAGAGTGACAAAGTAAGACATAATACCTGAATGTCTCTCCCCCAATCAACAGGATCACTAACAACAAATACAGCCTTGACTGCCTCAGAAGAAGCATTGTTTTTTGGCACTGAATTCACAGCGAGACTACTCCTTGCCAACACCTGCTTGGTTGTCCATTTTTTGTATTGAGATACAGGATCAATGTTCTCAAAGAGAGATGCATAGTCATCCAAAGAGATAACTTTTCTGCCACCAATAAATCAGGTTATAAGGAAGCATTACGAAATTTCCAATCTATGACGGAATAAAAACACAAAATGAGCAAGAGACTTTACTTGAAACCATATTCGGACATTACTACAGCAGGTTCCCCTTTTCCAGTGGCAATAATAAGTTGATTCTCATATCTGAAAGGAGAAAAAATAGGAGGCTTGATTTCAAATAATGTAACTTTAAAAATCTGGAGACCAAATTGCACATAATAGACACATTAGGCACAAGAGGTTATTCTAATCATCGATTGGAAATTAAAATCCTCTTAAGTTTTTCCAGATTACGAGTTTAATGCCAAACAACATGGAAATTTGTGATAGAGGATTATGGTCACAACTATAAGAACCCTCAAAGCCAACATACATTCAATGTGTTGAAGCACAACTGACAAGCAAGAATAGTAAATAAAGTCATATCATTCCAAGATGAACTAACATTACGAATTTCATTTCATTTACTGCTGGAAAAGAAACAGCTCAATGTACCAATTTGCCAATGATAAGGTACATCACATGATTCCCTCCGTGGAGCCAACAAACTCACTGGATAAAAGCCTCAGCAAGAAAATAGACTAAAACTAAATGGTTGGCTGCTTTTAAGATTTTTCATTTTTTGAGTAAAGAATCTGTGGATTAAAAGATCACAAAAAAGCTATCAACAAGTACCTCTGGAGTAAATTCTTGAAAGGCGAGTGACCCTGTAAGACCTGTATCAGCAAAGAAGGAAGAGCTATGCAAAAGCTCCCATCAGTCAAACAAGGTTGACAGATAACATCAACAGACAACTTTCACCAGCTAAACTACAAACCTGGGAAGGTAAGATCTTCACTCCCAGAAGTTTACTTAACTCCGTTGCTCGTCTAGATTCAGGGATGCCACCTCCTAATTGAATACAGTTACACAAGAATCAGGCATTCGTGAAGTACTTAAGTAGCTATATTCACAGACTATTACACCACAGAAACCGCAAACCATCGAAATCAAATTAACCCACCATTAGTTAAAAACAAAAATGGAACCTTCAATAATCCTGCAAATATACAAGAACTATTCGAGTTAACTCGAGAAACAATAAAGACACCCAAAATTCATGGAATATTACATTAAATGAGTACCGGAATCTGCATACAATCTTGCCAACGCTTGAGGAGAGCCGCCAATGGGAGTAGAGCCACGAAGAATGACCCCATCAATATCGAATGCTATTCCAAATGAAGACCTGCAATGCAATGCAGAGAGAAAACCCAACAAAAAAAAAAAGACAAAAGGTTGAACAACCATTTCATCCAATGATAACTAAACGGAGAAAAAACAGAAGAATGAGGAACAGAAAACGTACGGGGATTGTGGGTGAGGTGATTGGAGCTGAGAGAAGTAACGTGAAGCTTGAGTTCGGAATAGGAAAGGGGCTCTCTTCTTCGGTTGAGGAAACCCAAACAGCACTGTTCTTTGGAATTTCATGCCTCTTCCTCTCTGCTTTTATGTGGCGCTTTGTGAGGTTGAAGAAGAAGCAGCTCAAACTCATGGACAGCTCCACAATAAAATCGCACAAATAAAAGGGAATGACGAGTGAACTACTCGTCGGTTAGTGTACTCCGCATCCATTAAATATGAAATAAGCTTATTAAATATGAAATGAGCTTTATCTTATAGTGAAAGTATAAACCAAATAACCACCGGGGGTGGTGGCCCAGTGGTGAAGCCTTTAGCCTGTCATCTCTAGGATTCGGGTTCGAGTCCCGGCGCTTCCAGTCAAGCCCCATTATAGTGTGATGTGGCCGAATATGGCCTTCCACACTGTGGGGTGGTGGCCGTTGAGCCCGGGGTCTCCCCGACACTATGACGCGTAACAGACGAGGGTGTCCGCTCGTGCCCCAGTGGGCGGTCTCTCCTATGAGGAGGGTCTAATGCCAGGTAACCGGTTCTGACCGGGGCCTGGACCGACGGGGCGATGATGACACCACTGATGCCTTTTTTTTTCTTCGAGAAAAAAAAAAAGTATAAACCAAATATAGAAGTGTTTGGACATCTGGCTTTTTCAATTATAGTTCCAAGACAATTCCTCCACGGCACATGCTTATCTTGATATTATGTTTATGCTTATGTGTTTTTTTGTTTATGGGTATGTATTTTGAATTTGGTTAGGATTTTGGCTCGGTCAGTCTGACATGTGGTTAGAGAACAGTCTAATCTTTAATAGTATTATTATCTGTACAATATATTATGCTTTTATCAATTAATACGAGTGTCTTGCAAGCCCTTCGTTAAAAAAAAAAAGTATTGAGACTTTACGCTTGGGCTGGGGGAATAAGTGTCGAGTTGTATCAACCAATAATAGATTGAGTTCGACTATAGAGATTGACCACTGGGATACAATAGATAAATACTTATTATAAAATCCAAAATTAATAAGGTAAATTGTCATTTATGGAAAGTTATATTCAACCAAACAATTACAATCAATATAAATTAAAAGTTGTCATATCTCAAATCACAATGACATAGGTAGACTACCATTCATATTTTGTGCGTAAGATAACATGATGGGTTGCTAAAACTATTGCAGTAACATCTCTCTTGGATTGGATTCCAAGGAGTCATGAGTTCGATATCAATAGACGAAATTGAGGAGATTTGGTGGGTTGAAATTAGGGATTATTTATGTAAATTCAATGTAAAAAAATGATGATGGTGGGTTATTAAGGTGATAACCAACCAATGGCTAGTTTCTACATTTTAGTTAAACCAAATTGGGCCGTCTGATCTGGTCCGACTCTAACAAACATAATCAAGCTGAATCTGTCTTTCGCTCGTTCTCCCTGTCAGTGGGGCTTTCTACCCCTAATTCTAACTCCACGTAGCCCACTTTGGACAAGCAACAGATCCGTCAAACAAAAGGAATCAGCCCAAGACACCAAACAACGACTCCGTTTGCAAAACCCATAACTAGTCATAGTCGTCACCCTCCAGGCCTCCACAAAAGGGAGAAGGATAACCCAACTCGGATCCACTCACTCGCACACCAAACGACGACAAGTCGGGCACCGTAACCGAACACACCCCATTTCCAGTTCCTCACTAAAACACTTACCTTACCACTCGTTATCTCCCAATTCCCAGTAGTAGCCTCTCTCTCTCGAGTACACACACACAAACACCTGAATCATAATAAATCTTACCCTAAAACCCTAATTTCCCAAAAAACAAGCACACATCAAAGGCAGCAACCAATCTCGCATAACATCCCCAATTTACTCCGGTTATTCCGACATTCAACTTCCCTGATTCGCCGAGAAGAGAAGGAAGAACAAAAATGCCGCCAAAGCAATCGAAAGCCGATTTGGCAAAGAAGCAGAAGGTAGTGGAGGACAAGACCTTCGGGCTCAAGAACAAGAACAAGAGCAAAAACGTCCAAAAATACGTCCAGAGCCTCCAACAAGCCGTCCAGCCCAAGGTCGACCCATCCAAAGTCGCCGCCAAGGTCTCCTTTCGCCGATCACTTTACTAGTTGTTTTTTTTTTCCGTTTGGTTTTCATTTTTTCCGGTGGAGTAACCTTATTTTCTTTTTTAATTTTTTGTGAGCAGAAAAAGAAAGAGGAAGAGAAAGCGAGAGAAAAGGAGCTGAATGATTTGTTTAAGGTGGCGGTTAGTCAGCCCAAAGTACCACTTGGTGTGTATTAGTAGTAGATAGTGGATTATACTAGTTGCTTGCTCCGTTTGGTTATTATCATTTTTATGTCTGTTGAATTAATAATGGGTTGATTTGCGATTTTGGGTAGGTGTGGATCCCAAGTCTATTTTGTGCGAATTTTACAAGGCGGGACAATGTGCCAAAGGTTTCAAATGCAAGTTCTCCCACGATTTGAATGTCCAGAGGAAAGGCGAAAAGATCGATATCTATAGCGATAAGAGAGATCAGGGTAAGTTGATGGATTGTTTGTGGAAATGTGTTTGTTGTTGCTGTTCATGATTTGGGGCTTTATTTAATAATGTGCTTGTCTCTGTCAGCTTGTGTTTAGGGAGCGTGGATATTGTTGCAAATGTGTTTTTGATTTTCGTTTTGGTTTGTGTTGTTGTTGTTGAAGAAGAAACTATGGAGGATTGGGATCAAGAGACGCTGGAGAAGGTTGTGGAGTCTAAGAAGAATGAATATAACCAGAACAAACCGACTGATATCGTATGTTGCCCTAGTACTTTTCAATTTCCTTTTTTCCTACATTTCTTGTTTGTATGGAATGCTTAATACTTTGAGTTCAAAGATGCTAAGACATGATGTGTTCTCAATTAGTAAATGATAAACTGGGAAATGGGAAGGCCTGTTAATTGATGTATATTACCTCTTCCTGACTTGGAATAAGGGGTTGGTGTTGGTGTCAGCAGGCTGAAATGGGATAAATGAAAAGAGACGATATGATTGCTGTTCTTACTTCTTTTAACTTTAAGTTGGTTGGGAAAGATAGATGTTACTAGTTTCCTAAACTAATGTAACAATATCATCCTGTACAATGAGCAACATAGAAATAGTAGACACATTAGCTACTACAGCTCACAATTGCATATGGTGTCAGTTGGCAACTTTGATGTCCTTTTATCATTGACTTGTTAACTGGAACGTGATATCGTTCTATCTCGTAGAATGAGGTTTGTAAATTGCTTTTATATACCTGTACACAGGTTTGCAAATACTTTTTGGAAGCGGTGGAGAAGAAACAGTATGGTTGGTTTTGGGTTTGCCCTAATGGTGGCAAAGATTGTCACTACAGACATGCTCTTCCACCAGGATATGTCTTAAAATCACAGATGAAGGCACTCTTGGAGGAAGAGGCTGACAAAATCCCAATTGAAGAAGAGATTGAAGATCAGGTAACAGTACTTTGCCTCTCTCTTCTGCATTGCAGTATCAGCTTCTTTTCCTCTTTTAACATTATTTCAAATGTTTCATAACTGCTTGTTTTCTATTAACTCAGCGATCAAAGTTGAAATCCACAACTCCTATGACTCCTGATCTATTTATGCAATGGAAGAAGAAAAAAGTGGAAGAAAGAGAGGCTGGGTTGGCTGCACAACGAGCAGAGAGGGCAAAGAATGATCGCATGAGGTTTTGCAAGCCACTCATTTATCTTTTATTCATAAATTTCTACATTCATATCCACTCTATCTAATATTTCTTCCCCTTCTTTTCAGTGGTCGGGAGCTGTTTCTTTCAGATGCAAGTGTATTCGTGGATGATGCTGAGGCATATGAAAATTACCAGAGGGAAGAAGAACCTGAGGTTACTCAACAGAAGGTAATATTGCTTTTACTGATAACACATTTGTTTAATGGTTTCTGAAATTTGTGCGAGTTTATTATCATCCCAATCAATGGGATCTTACTGGAAGCCATCTTTCTTGCTTCCATAGTACAGTTGAATCAAAATCTCAAAGTCCAGTTCTTCTGCATTATCTCTTCTTCTTTATAATCTATTAAATCTTGGTGCTCGCATATTGTCTTGTTTTCAATATATTAACACATTTCAAGTACTCTTCTGTTTCTGCTTGTCTCATATTGTTGTGAATCTGTTTCTTTTTTTTGATGATTTAGTTTTCTTCCATCTCGTCTCACTATACTTAAGGAACAGAAGTGATTGGTTTTCTATTATCTCTGTTCGTTTGAATTGTTTAAAGCTTTTATGCTACTGCTGATCTGCATTGGCTGTGGGCCCTTTTTTTTGCATACTCCTGTGTGTATCATGTGTTGGCTTCCCCTTTGTAGACATAAAGTTACTTGCTAAGTTTTTCTTTTCACTTTCCTTTCAGATCAATTTGATGGAAATCTAAATTCTTACAATTATAGTTTAGATGGTTAAGTTGCTTCATAGTGCAGTGAATTCATTTCTCGTTCTAAGGTGGATTTAGGACCATCCATATTCTGTATGCTGAAATGTCCTTAGGAAAGGTTGAGATAGTAATTAGCATTAATTTTATACCGTTATGGATAGCCGTGTAGGCTTTGCAAAAAGTTACAAATAATCATAACAGTTGATTCCTTCGTTAAACTTTTGGTATCATATTGCATTTAGAGACACAACTGAGACAATGTGATGACCTAGTTGGCTCCATCTAAATTTCAGGCAAAGGAAAATTCAGAAGCAGCAGGACCTAGCTCTTCAACAAGTGCAGCTGCTGATGCTGAAGATGAACTTCTTGACGACGATGATGACGAACTGGATTTAGACGAGCTAAATGAGCTTGAAGCAAGCTTGTCAAGAACATCCATACAAATTCATGAGCCGGGTATTAAGGCTTCTACTTGAGAGAGAGAGAGAGAGAGAGAGGGAGTCTCTAGAAACTTCAAAGTGAGCTGGATGGACTGAATTGACTGATTATTAGCAATCAAATCAAACCAATGCCAAGGGAGATGGTGCACATTTTGACTTCCATCAGTCTTGTGTTTGTGAAATAGGGGTTTTCATCCATCATAAATTTTGCTTGTTTTGGAATTTCACTTACACCGATTTCTGGAATTTCTTTTGGTAGTTTGGGGAGTTGCAATCACATAATCTAGGTGTTGCAGCTTCGCACTAACCAAATTCATTTGCTAGTGCATTCAAGACTACCACTACGGTGAGCAATGACATCTCCTTTGTTTATCTCATCAAAGTTTAGCCTATTCGGTCCAGATAATTTTTCAGTGCTGGCCTTTCTTTGGAAAATGGATTAATTTTGATTACGTCCCCTTCCGTACTTAAATCTCGCTGCTTGGCTTGAAATCTCTACGGTTGTGAACAGATCAGCATTGTGGGTTCGGACAACTAAAATAGTGTTAATCATAGGTGCTTGCAGCTTGAGCAGTTTTCTGTCACTTTGGTGCTTCTTTGATGTCTATAAAGGTTTACTTGTCTCGGGACTTCAGTGCCATATTGAGTTATGACTAAACATATCGTTGGTACTCCTTGTTGCAAAGACGTGCTGCATGTGCAGCATCTTGGTTTCCTTTCAACAACATGTCCTTTTCAAATCGGTCTCATTGACAAAGAGCTCTATTTGGAACCCGACTGGGATGAATCCCTTTCACTGCAGGTGAGGATTGGTCGATGAAAATGGGTAAATGGAGGATCAAATGGGCGTCTACTGTCTAGTGTCTTGTCAACCATCTTCAAGATAAGAAGGCAATCTCCGTCATTTACTTTTGACCAGAGGGGGGATATTTTTTTGTTTTTGACTTCTTTAGTCCTTCTCTTATTTTGGTGGATGATGTCCCACGCTGAATCTCAGCATTGAGATTTGAGGGAAGAAAAAAAGAGAAGATTCTTTTGATTAAATATGGCTAGCTAGTACATAACAGCTTTCAGAGAACCAATATATGAAAAGAAAAAAGAGTAGTCTGTATAGAATACACAGCTTCAAAGTATAGTAACTGGGTAAAGGATTTGAGACATAAGCATACTATTGCTGCTATCTCACTATACACTCGCGACATGCTCATCAACTTTTTTAACCAACACTATAGTCACCATTATCAAACCTTTTTGAACCTCATGTGATGGAAGAATCAGCACTTTCTTTCTACTGTTAAAAAAAAAAAAAGGAAGCAATCTTTAATTAACAAAGGATTATGTATTTATTTGCCTAAGCTCGCAGTTACGTGCAATGACTCAACTTACTAGATGTTTGAGTTTGACCCTGTACCTACTACCTGCAAAAGCTTTTTGTCAAAAGGAACACGACCACGTGACTGCGTGGGGGAAAAAAATTTCCATGGCAATTTGGAGCATCTTAATTCTTCAAGACAGTCCAAGCTACTTGTGGCCAATTTTTCATCATGATCCTAAGATGATAAAGAAGTTGATGATCGCTAACATATTAGAAAAAGGGCAAGCTCTGTTTTCAACTTTTTGACTCGTTTTGTTCTCTGCTCATCATATTTAACATCAACTTTTTCATTAATATTCCAATAATGGGAAAAAAATCACATGACTTTCATGATTTTCTGATTCTTTCTTTGGTTGATGACTGTGGAATTTTTATAAAACTAAAGCCTCGACGTAGAGAATATTTAGAACTTTGGCACTCCACATCCACTAGTATTATACTCATTAATTGAATAATCTCAAGAAACCAAGTGATGGAAGATAAGATTCAAAGCTTAACTTGAAGATGAAGGTGTTGGGCCCGGTGGCACTATCTTGCGGAAATAATATCACCTCATAAGGAAATAAACAAGTGGAGGACAAAAAGATATAAATGACACACAGTATTTAACGTGGTTCACCCAAACACCGGGCTACGTCCACAATCCCGATCCCACCGGAAAAACTTCCACTATAAAAATAGTAGGCTTACAAGAGAGACTTCCCTAAATTTAGGGGTATAACAAACCTAGAGTTCTACCCAAAATAGTGCCCCACAAGGTGTTACCCAAGTATTTGTCAAAAATACATAGCTTTATCCATGTTGAATCGTTGAAGTACCTTCTCTATGTACTTCTCTTGGGACAGCCATATCTTCTTGGCTTGTCGATCTCGAACAATTCTCATCCCGAGAATTTGTTTTGCTGGCCCCAAGTCTTTCATGGCGAAAAACTTGCTTAGCTGTGCTTTCAAGCTGTTGATTCTGGAAAAATTCCGGCCAACAATCAGTATATCATCCACATAGAGCAATAGGATGATGAAGTCATCGTCAGAAAATTTCTGAACGAACACACAGTGGTCTGAAGTAGTCTTCTTGTATCCCTGTTGCCCCATCACAGACTCAAACTTCTTATACCACTGTCTTGGGGCTTGTTTTAAGCCGTAAAGGCTCTTCTTCAATCTACAAACGTAATCCTCTTTTCCTTTCCGCTGGAAACCCTCTGGCTGCTCCATGTATATTTCTTCTTCCAAATCACCATGTAGGAAGGCTGTTTTGACATCCATCTGCTCAACCTCCAGGTTAAGACTCGCAGTTAATCCCAGCACTGTGCGGATTGAGGTCATTTTCACCACTGGTGAGAAGATTTCATCAAAGTCAATCCCTTTTCTTTGACTGAAACCTTTGACAACTAATCTTGCTTTGAATCTTGGGAGTGGACTGTGCTCTTCATGCTTGATCCTGAACACCCACTTGTTTTTCAAAGCCCTCTTGCCTTTAGGCAGCTTCACCAGCTCAAATGTCTTGTTCTCATGCAAGGATTTCATCTCTTCTCGCATGGCTTGAATCCACTTCTCCTTATGCTCATCACTAACAGCTTCATCATAGCTTTCTGGCTCTCCCCCATCAGTGAGTAATGAATACTCGTTTGGAGAGTACCTAGTAGAGGGTTGCACGGCTCTTCCGGACCTTGTGCAATAAGGAGAATTACTTGATGGCGGAGGAGGGTCATCACTAGCTGAATCTTCATTAGCTGCATCATCATTGCCATCATCTTCAATAGCATCTGTTGGCTCATCTTCAGCAGGATCATCTGGAATTTCAGGATGAATATCCTGAACATCATCTCCAACTTGTCTCGGCGTCTCTATTGGAGGTAACTGAAACTCCTCTAGATCATTACTAGGCTTCTCTGCTTTGTCAATGTCTTCTATGGTCTGATCCTCCATAAAGACAACATCTCGACTCCTGATAAGCTTCTTCTCTACTGGATCA
>JAKUCV010000639.1:17507-29552 GCA_028386065.3 Turnera subulata
TTGATGATATCATCATCACAAACTACATTGAACTCTCCGAGAGAATTCGCTTCATCATCACTGCTTTCTTCTTTCTTCACATCTTTGCCTTTGTTCTTCTTCTGGTCCTTTTTGAACTGTCGGCAGAATCTCTTGATGTGGCCCTTCTTCTTGCAGTAATGGCACTCAACATTGGCAAATTTGTTGGACTTTCCTCTGCTCTTGTCTTGGTTGCTTTGACCCTTGTTTTGACTTCTCCCCCTCGTCAGTGTAGCCAAAACCTCTGACTGTGAAGAAGACGAGCCTTGTGTTCTTCGTCTCATCTCTTCGTTCAGAATGCCACTTTTGACGGTTGCCATACTCACGACACCGTTAGGTGCAGAGTTTGTGATTGAAACCTTCAAGGTTTCCCACGAATCTGGGAGTGTCGCCAAGACCATAAGAGCAAGCACCTCATCGTCGAATTTTATGCCCATGCTAGACAGTTGGTCCACGATTCCTTGCATCTCAATAAGGTGATCTGCAACCATTTTGCCTTCCTGGTATTTTACTTGCATCAACTTCGTCAAGTAAAATAGCTTGTTGTTCCCTGTCTTTGAGGCATATAATTCTTCGAGCTTCTCCCACAACGTTCTAGCATGCTCAATGCCAGAAACGTGGTTGTAAACATTATTCTTAACAAATTGCCGTATATAGCCGCAGACTTGGATGTGTTCAAACTCCCACTCCTCGTCTGACTTTTCTTCAGGTTTTACCAGACTAAGCACTGGTAAATGCATCTTCGTCACGAACAGGAGATCCTTCATCTTGTTTCTCCATAGGTGGTAGTTTGTACCATCAAGGGTGATCATCTTATTTATCCTCGCCTCCATCTGGATCAAAGACTGACTAGCTCCTCGATCTAGAAAAATCCTTACGGTGAATAGTGCCCGTACAAGTAGTGAATTGAACTGATTCGATAATTCCCAGGAAAGATGGCCTAGCCGATCTCCTAAGACAGAATTATCATTCCAAGATAAATCCCCAGGAAAGACTGGAGGAACAAAGGTTCACTTAAAACCCAGCCTCCTAGACAGGATTCACTTGCACAGTGTATTAATTCACAACCTTGCACTTGACAAAGCACAAACCTTCTGCTCCGCTACCAGTTGTTGGGCCCAGTGGCACTATCTTGCGGAAATAATATCACCTCATAAGGAAATAAACAAGTGGAGGACAAAAAGAGATAAATGACACACAGTATTTAACGTGGTTCACCCAAACACCGGGCTACGTCCACAATCCCGATCCCACCGGAAAAACTTCCACTATAAAAATAGTAGGCTTACAAGAGAGACTTCCCTAAATTTAGGGGTATAACAAACCTAGAGTTCTACCCAAAATAGTGCCCCAGTTCCACAATGGGTTCATAAACAGTTTTTATGCCCTAAGGTATTTTTTCTCACTATTTTGTCACTCCCTAATTTAAGAGGGGATTTGAGAAAATATTAAGGAATATTTTCTCCTAAATTTCTTCCCTCTCAAACACTCTCTCTTTCACTCTCTTATTCACACTTGTTGTGAATGTTGGGATGATTTGAAGAGAAGAATTAGTGCCTATTTATAGGCATGTTGGCAGGGACTAATCTGTAACAAAACTAGCTTGCAGGGACTAAATTGAAAAACTTCCAACTCCACTAGCTTAGTGCTCCCTTAGCTTAGTGGGGTTGGTTTTCATTAATGCAAGTGGTGATCCCCCACAATTAGTGGAGGAACCACACACTAACAGAAGGAATCGTCCAAAAGAATTTAAAATCTCAAGAACTATCAAACAAGAACAACGTCACTGGCTTTGCTGGATTCTACTAAGCCACGTCAAAGTACTGAAAGTGAAAATCATTGGTCATTGATCACGTTTTTATGTAGGGATAAGTAGCTGCAAAACTCCAATACTTAATGTAGTTGGGTTTAATCCTGGCCATTTGACATTTTTAGGTCTGATCCATATTTGATCATATCCATAAGATTGAATCCCATTTTGTTTGCGTTCGGTGCATTGATTCTTCAGGTAAAGCAACAATCATAGTGATTACATAAGCAAGACCCTTCGCACTAAAAGGGGGATTAAAAAGAAAAAGGAGAGGGTATCTTGTAAAGCATATTCTGCCGTCACAGATGCATTTGTTGTGCTTTACATTATTTTATGTGGTGCCGGCAATTTGCTGTCTTGCATGACGTAGGGCGAGTGACGTAAGGCACTGAAGACAAAAAATGATTTTGATTTTGATGGGCTACAACTGATTCCCAATGAGTTTAGTACGTGACCACATCTGACACGACACGTATACATCTTTTTTAGTATTATCGTACCCACTAGTAGTAAGAGAAAGAAAGAAGACATAATTATAATCTCCGTGCGTGGATACATTATTTTCGGGCTTAACTGTTTTCTTTTAGACCACTCTGTCTTCACATCTAAATCACAGATGGAATCAAATCTATAGGTTGATTTAGTCTCTTAATTTTGTTGATCTAAAAGGAATCATAATAAGCCGGAGAATTGGATTAGGAATGAGATAGTGGGCAAATGATTCAATGGTCCCACACATTAAATTCAGTCCACGCCTGGAGTAGTAATTTTGCTTTGTAATCCTTGATAGTGTTTTACTTTTCTTTTTTTTTTTGTGGAGATAATCCTTGATAGTTATTACAACTCAAAGAGGTTGTTCATATAGGGGTAGTAATTTCTAAAGGCCCACATTAAGGAGACCCTAAAAGATTTGACACCCATTTTGTCAAATGTGTGACCTTGATCCCAAAAGAATTTAGTATCGCCAATTAGTCAAAAGCTTTTGTGTGGATGTGTTATTTGCATGTCACTCCATGGATAGAATGGTGGAGTTCATTAAAGCTAGCTAGCTCGCGTCTATCCATCTAGAATACAAAATGGTTTTGATAGAAGGTAAATAGTTTATCTAGAACCACATGTTGGTGTTGAAATTGACATATGTAAAGGGTCAGATTTCATCTAGATATACATTATAGTTGGCAAGATTTGCGAGTCTGAGATTTGTCCTTAAAATGGATTGAAATTAAAAGCATGAAAAAGACATGGAATTCTCAATGGCCCCGTCTTGTTTTCCAAGAAGCATGCCTTCAATTAATATTAATCTTCTTCACTCTAGATAGTTCAACAAAAAAGAAAAACAAATGTTCGACAAAAAAAAAAAAAGAAAAACAAATGGCACAAGATTATCTTTAGGAAGGATGAGTGGCTTTCAAAACCGGGTCCATTCCTCTCCGCCATCTTAGCTGACAAGGTAATTGTCTTTTGGGTGTTGACAACTCTATCATCTGCCTAGCTATGCCCCACTAAAGAAAAAAGAAATTTATGAGCTGAAGGCAGATCCTCCTAAAATTTCACATCATAAGTGCTCGCTTGTGGGCTAAGTAAATCATTTTACGACACTGGAAAGAGAACAGCGAAAGAGCAGAAAGTGCCTAGACGATCAATGGAGCTGATATAGCTTGATGGTTTATGTCACCTTTCCTCTCTTATCAATACAGAGATGGGCCTACTGCTGGTTTATCCACATTCATTGAATTTGGCTATGGACAATAGCCAATAGCAGCCAATTCTCACACAAACGTGCTTAAACTTCAACTTGCTAAAAGGCCTAAACGCATTGGCTTGTCACTCATGGCTAGTATCAAGATTCCTTCTCTTCTCTTCCAAGTGGGGATTAATTAAACTGACCTGTACCATCACAGGAAAATATTGTTTTCCAATCAATCTGCCTCATTTGCACCATATATATATATATATGTAATTTTTTCTTGGTCCATATATCCACAATTGATAAAACATGCATTACCACCTTAAAGAATTTTGAAGTGAAAATTTACATATTCGGAATAGCTTATACTGCACGTGGCTTTAGCATCAGTCATATTATTTAAGTTAGGTATTTTAAAGGACTTATGGTGATTGAAAACGATCAAGATATATGTGTGGATTTGTCAAGGTTGAAATAAAAAACACCCACCTGCCAGAAGAAGAAAGACATTGAAACAAGTGGGGATAATAACATCATTTCAATTAGGTCAACGATTTACTTGGGTAAACTTTAAAGACATATATATACAGACATTTTGCACAATACTTACAAACCTGGCTTTGTAATCTTTTACCATGACTCTACGATTAGCATTAAAAAAAAAACAGACATTTGCAGATCTAAATGAAGATGTCCCATAACTTTAAGGATGAGTACTTAATTAAATGCAATTCTTTGCACTTCTAATTGCAGTCCATGTTTTGCAGGTCTGGGTCTTGTATGGTTGAGAAATACTGACGCAGTAAGAAATAGCCGGCGCTAGAAGCAGATGCAGAAGTGAGGCTAAACCTCCAAATTTTCTCCACATTTAGCTGTTAATGCCTCTACTATGAGAAATTAAAGTCATGTTTAATCCATTGCAACAAAATTGTCATCTCAGGATCTCCTTAAAGAAGTAAAAAGAAACGAAAAAACTTGGAGCAAACAACAGAAGGAAGATCATCGACTGTAAGGAAACTGGACATATATATTATTATTATACAGCAATAACACATCAAGAAAACATGATAAGGAAGCTGCAGGCTGAGGACTAGGAGTTAATTAGCACATATATGAACTACATATCTAGTACAGTACAAGAAGCCAATGGCAAGAGAGATACATATATAGAGTACTTGCAAAGATATATTGGTAGCAGTAGTAAAAGCTTAGAGAGAGAAAGACGAGAGAGAGGGTGTGACTTGTTACCTGTGCCCACCCGTCTTTGAATAGTAAATCCGGGGGATTCTTCCTCTGGAATAATGTAATCCCCAACCGTTAACCCCACTTTCTACAATTTATAGCCCATTTTCACCCAATCAACAAACTATAATGAGAGAAACCGATAGAAAAACTGAAAACCAAAAAAATTTAGATAGGGAAAGAAAGCGAGAACGATCGAGATCCAGTGAGAGAGTGACCATACCGTCTACCTCTACCCAAGCTGCTGGTCATGGAATAAGAGTTGACGTCTCGGCGAACGATGACGAAGTCCCTAAGCAGCCCAAAGAAGACCGATACACTAGAAAGGCTCGTTTCGAGGAAGGGGACCCTTCCCCGGGGGCGATTCTTACTGAAGCCACCCGGCAAGATGCAGCAACGACACACATGGAGGTAGAAGAACAAGCTCCGAAAATCTCAAATGAGGAGAGCCCATGCTGTACTATGGAAGATGCAACTGGGGAATCAGAAGATCACACGGCAGAGGACACCCCCCAAGAGTCTCAAGAACCCAGTCCCGGTGGTGATGCTCCAGAAAGACCCCGAGTGAGCTACAAAGACACTCTCGCTGGTGACTCGAAGTCCACCCTGCCGAAGGACCCTTGGCACGACGAAGGAGAGGTGGAATTCGAAGACGGGGATGCCGTTATCTGCGAACGGGATGGTGTTCAGGTCCTTGAACTCTCAGAGGCCTTCAAATCAAGATTAGATAAATCTTGGGAGCAGACAGTGGTGATTAAGCTGCTGGGGAGGGTGCTCGGATTTCGCACTTTGCAATCCAAACTCCACGAGCTTTGGCATCCAACAGGCCCAATCAAAATCCTTGATTTAGAAAACAACTATTTTCTCGTGCGATTCTGGGAGCGTAAGGACTATTTGCACGCACTGGTGGGTGGACCGTGGGCAATCTTCGGCAATGTTCTCAGTGTACAGCCATGGACAACCTCCTTCCGGGCTTCTACCAACAAGATCGAATCTGCAGTGGTATGGATCCAATTCCCGGACTTTCCAACAAACAGGTACCATTCTCGCATATTTCATCACTTGGGTAATATGGTGGGTAGGACTGTGAAACTTGATGACAACACTAAGAACCCGAGTAGAGCCAGATTTGCAAAGGTGGCGGTATGTGTGGATTTGACAAAACCACTGAAGGGCTCAGTTAATTTGGAAGGGGAAACCATCAAGGTTCGATATGAAGGCTTGCCTGATATATGCCTTATTTGCGGGCATATCGGACATAACATATTGAATTGCCCCACCACTGTTAAGAAGCCAGCACCGGCGTCAGATTCTACAGAAATTGGGGAGCACCCAGGAGTGGAGTCTCTGAATCCGGGCTCAGTATCCAACAAAGGAAAAGAAAAGCTTTACGAAGACCGGGGGGAATGGATGAATATTCCGAAAAGAGGAAGGAAACCAGGACACAAACAGGATGTCAACCCTCAGGTAACTCCTCAGAAGAATTCCTCTACCTTGATTGGTAATAGATTTACGGCATTGAATGATGAGTCACAGACAATGGAATCTATCCCTACTCACAATAGTTTCCATCCGATACCCAACCAGCAGATGCACAATCCTAGCTCAAGCAAAAATGACACTACAAAAAACGCTATTCCCCCCAGGACATACGCCACCTCTTCCCAAAAACAAAGGGGCGGTGTCAAGCTCCACCAGCCTACACACAGTGCCACCCAGGTTAGATCAGCCCTAAGAAACATCACAAATACTTCACCCACACCAAGTCCTAACCATAGGCCCAACCCTGAAGCTTCGGGGCAAGTTCAATACAGACCCAAACCAAATACACACACCCAGGAACCCAAGACTGTCGATGCAAAATCCCCCCCAACCAACCATAGACAATCCCGTAGTGGACAAGGAGTGAATAATGTAAAACATTCAGCCGTGTCCCTGGGGGCAGCAAATCATGCCGACATCATCCCTGTGTTTTCTGAACCCCCCTCTCCAATTCCACCAAACACCCCAACACACACCCCGAAAGAGGATAGTGTCAGCCAAGCACAAACTGTTCCAATTCCACGTGTCCCACCAGACCCGGTCAATCTACCCAAGCCTATCTCTACAGATTTTGGGATCATTGACATGACTGTTGAGATGTCGGGGGATAGTCACACCACGGTCGTCAATCAATTATTAGCTAGTCCAAAGACTTTGGAAGGGGAGCCCTCAGGTGCTTCCAATGCTTGATTTTCAAATGATTTCTCTTTCTCCCACATATCCAAATTTATGATCTCTGTCCTAACGTGGAATTGCCAGGGGGCTGGCAAGAACAACTTCCTTAGACATTTTAGGGAAGTCACCCAAACTCACAAACCTGATGTGGTAGTTGTGGTAGAACCGAGAATTAGTGGATCAAGAGCTTCCCGGGTAATCGGAAGACTGAATTTCCAGAATTCCCATCGCGTTGAGGCAAGAGGATTCGCGGGCGGAATTTGGGTTCTTTGGAATGAGGACAGAATTCAAATGCAGATTTTGTATAGCCACACACAATTCATCCATTGTAGAATATCTAAAGATGCTGAATCCTTCCTGTTGTCGGCTGTCTATGCATGCCCCCAAGATAGTTGGAGGCGGTTCTTGTGGAAGAATTTGGCGGTAATTGCCATGCAATCAAATGAGCCATGGTTACTAGGAGGAGACTTTAATGCTATTCTAGCTGGCCACGAGAGAAGAAATGGATCCGGTCGCCACGGGTTAGCAAACAAGGCATTTCTAGACTGTGTGTCTAAGTGCAGCCTAATTGACCTTGGGTTTATAGGGAGCAAATTTACATGGAAAAGAGGGAATTATTACGCTCGCCTAGACCGATTCTTATGCAATGGAGCATGGAGAATGGCCTTTCCAGATGCAATAGTAAGACACTTACCAAGATTGGGGTCTGACCACTGTCCGTTATTGTTAATGAATGGGTGTCCCCCTGCTCCAAAAGCCAACCGGCCGTTCAGGTTTCAAGCGGCATGGCTGGCCCATCCTAATTTTGAAGATTTTGTGAAGCACACCTGGTGTATGGACATGGACATGGTCTCGGCTACTGCAGATTTTTGCCAAAAAGTCCAGGATTGGAATAGAAAAGTCTTTGGGAACATTCATTGGAAGAAGAAGCGACTGTTAGCAAGATTAGCAGGGATCCAAAGATTTCTCGAAAACCAGCCCTCTCCTTATCTTTCTAAGCTAGAAGTTGAGCTGAGGATGGAATTAGATAGTATCCTCATCCAAGAGGAAATTTTTTGGGCACAAAAGGCGCGATGCAGGTGGATTCAAGAGGGCGACAGAAATACCGCTTTTTTTCATACCACCACAATAATTCGAAGGAAGCATAACAAAGTGGAAGCTCTTAAAAATGATCTAGGTGAATGGGTTTTTGATGCTATGGAGCTGAAAAATATCGCTGTCAAATACTTCCAGAATTTATTCAAGGAAGATGGTCTTAATGCGGGTTTATTCCCTTTCCCCAACTATTTTCCACCGCTTGAACAGCACCTTGTGGAGGAACTGATCAGACCTGTGAAAGAAGAGGAATTGAAGAATTGTGTTATGCAGATGGGACCTTTGAAAGCCCCGGGACCCGATGGATTGCATGCCCTCTTTTTCCAAAATCAGTGGCAACTACTTGCACCAAAATTACTGCAGTTTGTGACGGAGATTTTTGAGAATGACTGGTGGCACGGGAAATTAAATAGAACCTTAATCGTGCTATTGCCGAAGGTGGAGAAACCCGAAAAAATCACCCAGTTTCGACCAATAGGCCTATGTAACGTGCTTTACAAAATGATCACAAAGCTGGTTGTTAATCGAATCAAGCCTCTTTTGACAGAATTAGTAGCACCAATGCAATCTAGTTTTGTTCAGGGGAGGCAAATCACAGACAATATCATTATTGTCCAAGAAGTGGTGCATTCTTTAAAGGCGAAAAAGGGAGAATCTGGACTTATGGTGATCAAGATTGACCTTGAAAAAGCGTATGACAGATTACGGTGGTCCTTCATACAAGAAACCTTGATCCTTGCTGGCTTTCCAAGTCGGCTTATCCAGCTTCTAATGAGGTGCATCTCCACATCATCCCTGCAAGTCTCATGGAATGGGGAGACATCCGAATCATTCCAACCGACCCGGGGCATTAGACAAGGTGATCCTATATCTCCGTACATTTTTGTATTATGTATGGAGAGATTGGGCCATCTCATCCGTCATGCAGTGGGAAGGAAGGCATGGAAACCCATCTGTTTGAATAGAGGGGGACCGAAACTTACTCACTTATTTTTTGCAGACGATCTCCTCCTGTTTGCAGAAGCATCTCGACATCAAGTATCGGTTATCAAGGACTGCTTACAGATTTTCTGCACCTTTTCGGGCCAAAAAATCAGCCTGGAGAAATCCAAAATATGTTTCTCCCGGAATATATCAAAGAGGGTGCAACGGCGGATTAGCTCGGAATTCGGATTTATGTTGACAAAGGACTTGGGAAAGCACTTAGGAGTCCCACTGCTTCATTCTCGCATAAATACCGCAACCTTCAGCCATATATTAGACTCTGCACATCAGCGGTTAAGTGGCTGGAAAGCGAAACATTTGTCCTTAGCTGGCCGAATTACATTAGCCAAATCAGTCCTATCAGCCCTACCTGTATATACCATGCAAACAGTGAGACTCCCTAGAGCCTTATGTGACAATTTGGATAAGATCTGTAGGCAGTTCATATGGGGATCATCACAAGAGCAAAGGAAAACTCATCTTATTGGCTGGGAGAAACTTTGTGAGCCTAGATGCCGGGGGGGAATTGGGATGCGGAAGATGAGAACTACGAATGATGCACTTCTGTTCAAAGTGGCATGGCGTATTATTTCTGATATAGATGCACTTTGGGTCCAGGTTTTTAGGGTGAAATACCTGAAGAACCAGCCTAGGCTTCCTGCTCTTCTCAAGAACAAACCGGGTTCTAATCTTTGGAGAGCAGTTTTTAAACTTTGGCCCTTGTTCAAAGAGGAGGTTGGCTGGAAACTATGTGATGGTGAAGCTGGCCTGTTTTGGGAGAACACATGGTTGGACGAAAAGACTGTTTTAAAGGATGCCTTAATTCAGGGACAATCATATGCCCCCGAGCGATCAGTAAGTTCGCTGTGCACTCCGAATGGACAATGGGATTGGAACTATCTGCAAGCAAGGCTTCCCCGAGACTACCTAAATAAACTAAGTTGTTGTCTCCCCCCAAGGGTAGGAAGAGGACCCGATATACTACTATGGCTACCCAATATTAGAGGCTCATTTTCAACGAAATCAGCCTATGAAGTCTTAGAAGTCCAGAATTGGAGCCCGAAGGAAAATATTTGGGAGACAATCTGGAAGTGGAGGGGGCCCCAAAGAGTGTGCGCCTTCTTGTGGTTGCTGGCACACGAGAGGTTAATGACCAATGAGCTTAGAGCTCGAAGACATTTTGCAGATTCTGCCTTATGCCCCGTCTGTAAGCAGGAAATAGAGACAGCCATCCACATGGTCCGTGATTGTGTTGGTATGACACCTATTTGGTGGGCTGTCAGCCACCAACTACTTGATAGCCAATTTTTTGTGTTGAATTTGAAAGACTGGATTATGTATAACCTGTTGAACAAGCCTAAGCTACCAGGGTGGGAAACTACGTTTGCAGTCACATGTTGGAAAGCTTGGTCTTGGCGTAATCAAATGCTGTTTGAAAATGATTATGAACCGGTGACCTGCCCTTCTAAGGTCATCAACATCACTACAGCTAGCTTCATCCATGCACAAAGTTTAAGAACAAAGCATAGGGGGCTGAAGCTATGGGTATGTCCAGAACCGATGAAGTGGCAGCCACCTGCATGTGGAGTTTGGAAGATAAATGTCAATGGCAGATTTGATGTGTCCCGGCAGGAAGCATGGTTGGGAGGCATTTGCAGGGATGAGACAGGAAAGTGGCAATTCGGGTTTATTGCAAGGAAACCTGCTAACTCTCAATTTTTTGCAGACTTGCTTGCGATTTGGTTGGGGGTGAAAGTGGTGGCGAACTCTTGCAACCACAACATTGCTTTAGAATCTGATGGGCATGCAGTCATTCGATGGCTGCAGGAAGATTTTACATGGGATGATACGTTAAAAGACATCGCTGCTAGAACTAAATTGCTCCTTTGTTCCCTAAATCATTGTGCGGTTGATTTTGTAAATTCTGAAGCTAATAGAGCCGCACAGGCAGTTACGTCTCTAGCTTTTACTTTTGATCCAGGAATTACACTGCTCAGGTATCCCCCAGATGTAATTTGCTCCCTTATTCTGGAGGACATGGGGAATTAGTGTTTATAGCTGTACTTGTATGTATATTGACTCTGTGTACATGTTTTATGCATTTATGAATGCAGTCCAGGTTTAGACCAAAAAGAGTACTTGCAAAGATATCACTTGCAAGTTAATTAGTCTAAACACTTGCAAACAAAACACACCCCACCCTTTCCCCATTTACTCTTCCAAAGAGTTTAGACAGACTTATAGTAGAATTCGGTCTTCTTTAATTGGCGATGGAGGTGCCTTCACTTGCTTTGCAGCCATTGCCACGATCATTTTCTCCATTATTTCCTCGAAACATGCTTCTTACACTCTCAGCCAAGTCCTTACCTATTTGGGCTCCAATTTGACCCCTCCTGGGTGGAAGACTGGCATTTCCTTTCTTCTCTGGCTTACTAGCTCTGTTATGATCCATTTGCTCTTTTGGAAGGAAAAAGAAGGACAAGATACAGACGCTCAGAAAGTTTCTGGAGAGAACAAAACGAGAAAAAGGAAGGAGAAGGACAGGTGTTTATCAGGTAAGTGCCACCAAAACAAGGCTTATAACTTGTGGGCGGGGCAGTAAAGCCAATTCCATTTCCAAATAGTACTGTGTGTGAACACAACACAAAGTAGTAATCTTGAAAAGGCAATGATATGCATGCGGTGGATGTGGGTTCCACGAGAGCATTTGTCTTTCCTCATTAGATAGTAAAGCAGTAAACAATAGTAATACATATATGTCTTAATTATTTGGATCTCTTTTGGCAATAAAGAAAAAAAATTGCAAAGAGATAATGAATGTAGAGGTGAGGAGGAAAAGGTGGTAGTAGTATACATATTGTCACAATCACAGTGACTTAAATGAATAACAAATAACAGAAGGTCAATGATCAAATCACACATACAGGTGCACTTAACCAGAAAAAGGAAACAGATCATACAAGTGCAGTGTATTACTATTGTTTTGACCCTT
>JAKUCV010000640.1:7064-19921 GCA_028386065.3 Turnera subulata
CGCCTAAGTGGAAGGACAGGTCGTCCACTAGGGCGGCCAAACCCTAGCCGCTCCCCTCCTTCTTTTTCTTTTCTCTTCTTTTTCATTCTCCCTTCTTCCTCTCTTTTTCTCCCACCGACGGCGCCTCCCTCCTTCTTTCTTCTCTCTCCCTCTCCCTCTTCCTCTCTCTCCCTCATCTCTCTCACTTGCCTTTCCACAAAATTCTCCCAGCCGCCATCACCCTTACCTTCTTTTATTCTTCTTTGAGCTGCCGCCGCCATAGACTGAACCACAAGGACCGAGGTCAGGTTTGGCCTCTGACGGGTTCTGGGCAGACAACTCGAGGTTCGAGAACGGGCGTCGTCACCGTTGTGTCGACCTTGAACCGGTAAGCAGTTGTCCTCCCTTTCCTCCGCTTCCATTCGATTGCTTTTAAATTGTTGTTGTTGTGGTTCTAATCAAACGGGTTGTTGGGGGTTTTGTGTTGGTGGTTTTCAGTGGGCGTGTGGGTTGTGTTGTGGTGTGTTGTTTGCTGCCGGTGATGGTTTTGTGGTGATCGGGTTATCGGCCGTGGCTCGTTGGGGTTGTTTTGCTCGGGCCTTGTGTGTGTTGTTGAGGCCAGGCTCGGACTTCCAGTGGTGCGGTTGGACGGATACGGGCATGAGGGTCTTGCTCGAGTTAGTGTTGGTTGTCGACGTGTGGGCTTCAATTCGGGGGAAACAGATCCGAGACCTGTGAATTCCGGTAAGGATGCTAAGCCTTTTCCTCTCTTATTCATTTTTCTTATGGTGTATGTGTTATTGAATTGGAGTTTCTGGGTTGTTGCAGTGTTGTGTGGTTGTTTCTGGCAGTTTGGGTGAATTCCGACGAGGTTGAACGGAATCCGGCGAGGCTCGGGAATTTTCCGGCGAGGGCTCGGGTTTGGTTCCGACAAGGCAGAATATTTTCGGCTAGAGGGTATCTTTTCTTTGTTATGTTTTTAATCTCATTCATGGCATGTAATAATTAATGTAGGTATAATCGTTGTATCGAGAATTAAAAATATTTAGTGGAATACCGTGTGCAGGGTTGTGAGTGTGTATAGCCGGGAATTTACTGACACGGGTAGAACCATAGGCCGGGAACATTTGGGCTCGGGTTGACCTTAGAACGGTTTTAGGAAAACCGGGCCCAGACCCAATATCTAACTTGTGGATATCTCTTGGTTGTAAGTTAGCGAGCTTTGAATTTGGGTTTAGATGGGCTTATGCCCGGTGAACCTTAGGTCCCGATATTCGGAGTTTAGGTGAGAGAACATCTTGTCGGGCTTAGACTTGGAAATTACATAATTGGCTAGCTAGGGGCGGGTTTAACTCAGTTGAGTATTTAGTTATCATGCTTGCACGGTTTGGTTGTAATTGTTTTGTAATATTTGTGTGTGCCGGTATTCAGGCACGGGTAATACCTCGGAAGCTGGTGGATCTGTCTTGGGGAAAGCTCCACAGGATAATCGACGTTGTGGTGACTTTATAAGTCTTTTTATGTTTGTTTGCATGAGCTTGTTAGATTGGTTTGTTTGAGTTGCATGCCCTGTTTGCTAACATGCTGTGATCCGTATTATGTGCCTATGTGTTACTATTTGCTGGATGAGCATGACTTTTAGATTGTTATGGAATATAGCTTGTGGAGTGATTTTGGATGATTTGTGTGATGTACTGTGGGCCGGAGACCCGAATACCTGATTGAGTTGATAATCCACACAACCCTGTTAAATCACAACTCTTGGCACACATGAACTCATAATTTATGAATAAGAATAATGTGCAGTAGAGGATAGGCTACTGTGTGCTGATGACCGGTTGGTTCGAGCGGGAAGTAATACCCCTCGGGTTTGCATGCGGGATAGCATGGTATATGCGGTTTAGCATATGGGTCAGTGATGACCGGTTCTACCTCCCTCCTTCTACCTCCCCCATTCTATCTCCCTCTTTCTCTCTCTCTCTCTGTCTGGTGATGGTTGGGCTTCATGCCTGGTTATTTTGGGCTTATGCCTGGTTGTCTCATGAGACGGGACTGAGCTCGACGCACACAGTAGGGGGCCCTGAATAATAAACATAATAATAGTAAAACTTAACGCTCAGACGGATGTGAAACATAAACTGTTTGCTTGTATGTTGATGACATGTTAGTACTGGTTATTGTATGTTTGCATACTTGTCTTGTTTCTCTACTTTCCTTTCGAACTTGCTATGCACACCTACATAGCTAGATTTATACTGCTCACTGAGTAGGCGACTCACATAATCGCACCGTTGTTTTTCAGACTCTTAGTTAGCGTGCAGTCTCTTCCTACCTTTCCAGAGTACGGACGTGGTTATCCCAGCAGGTAGCTGTGCTTCCTCTCCCGGTTGGATCCATAGAGCCGACTTGCATATCATATTCTACTTTTGTTTTATTTTGTCTTTATCTTCCGCTGCATTGGATTTTGTTGAGATGTCATTTTTTTGGATTTGATTATTTTATCGGCGGGTTGCCGGGGTTTGATACCTGATGATGTATCGGCTGGATGCCGGGTTGACTTATGGCTTGTTAAGCCGGTTTGTTTATTTTTGTTCTTTATGACATCTCGGATTATTGTGATTTTTGGATAATGTTTTGGTATTGGATTACGTGTCCTAGGTTTCAGGGGCATTTTGGGTAAATCCCTTTTGAATAAGAATTTTATTTGTAAAATTGGGACACGGGTGTTTCACAATCAAACAAATACTGAAATTAAAAAGAATGGGGGTGAGAGGGGGATTTTGCTTGCATCTCATTGGCAACTTGAGACTACCTACGTACCGAGTGACCGGGGTCAAAGCCATGTAATTCTAACATGTTTTCACACAACAACTACATCATCCATAACAACATCTGTTCATCAACAAATCAGCAGCCAATCAACAACAATCAAAAGGATTCAAACAAAAAAAAAAAAAGAGCTAGATCACATACCTTAGTTTTTGGACAGAATCTGTCAGTCGACTTCAACCAAATTTTTTATGATGAAGATGGTCGTTCCAGTCTCTGGGACCAACAAGAAAGTTTTGGATCTGCCTCTTAGCTTTCCAGAAACTCTAAGATCGTGGAAATCCACCGTCTAAATCTCGAGATATGGTTGAAATACCGTGACTGCTCACATCAGGAACCCCAACTTGGGCTCTTGACCTTCTTGGCTCTCGGATTGCTTTTGATTGCCTCCTCCTGATGTCCTCTTTCTTGATGCTTCTTGCCGCACCTTTCCACTGAAATCCTCCAGAATAACAACCCTAAACAATGTTTCTAGACTTGAAAAAGTAGAGTTTCTCGAAGCACCTAAGCTTTTTAGTATGAGAGAATGTCAGAGTTTGGAAGCTCTTGTTGTGTCCTCAATATGAGAGGGAGGGGGTTTATTTATAGTGTTCTAGGGTCTAGGGAGGCGTGGACCATCATAATGAACAAGATTCTTGCTGAAATTCTGGAAAAATTGTGATGAATCGGGCCAAATCAAGAAAATCTCCAAAAAATGTGAGACAGTTACGCATGACCGTCAGGGCCATGGCCGCCCGCGTTGCGCACTGTTTACGCGTTCTTACCTTTTCGGTCTTGATTTTCCTTGATTCCGGCTTGGCTTGATTCTGACACCTAAAATCACTACTTGTCAGCCCAGAAATCATCTCCAAATTGATTCCCAATCCCCCTAATCATTCCTATCAGCATTAATCCCCAAGATTGCTTAGTTTCTACATCAATTACCATAAAACACATTTCTAACCTATATGGAAACATTAATTTTGAAAATTAGAACTAATTATGGGCTGAAAGATGTGTTTTTATGGGCTGATTATTCTTGGGAAGTCCACATTTTGTTTAGTTCAAAGCTCCAAACATACCTTTGGCCCAAAGTTAAGTTATCTAACTAACATTGGGTTAAAAAATGGTTAGAGTCCAACTAACCAAGATGCCATACTTCACTAATCTAAATTCCATGTCCCTATAGTCTAGGCTAAGTTACCTAATCAACTTAGGTTTCAGGACACATAAGGGCTTCAATTGGTCAAGTATGAACGGTCCAAATTTGGGTGTTCACACCTCCCATATTCTGTTTTGATTCTGCCTTGCTTCTACATATCAAATCATTAACCATGAACATGTGTGGTCCATATTGCTATTGAGATTCTACCTGAAAATTGCCATCTCTTCGCAGCCACTTATCCTCCCATATTCTTGTTTTCTTCCCATCTCCCACATTCTATCTTAATCTAGTGTCCAGTAGCTCTCTACCATGTAGGATACTGCTCCAACACCAAGAGTGGGTACTCCCTTCAGTCACCCTGTGAAAATCAGTTCTAGGGAAGTATTTACCTTTCTGTAATTTCGCCCATAATGCTTGAGGGTTGTTTAATAGACGCCAAGCTTATTTAGCAAGTAGAGCAGTGTTAAAGTGCTCAAGATTCTTGAACAGCCACCTTCTTTCTTAGCCTTAGTAAGTTTCACCTAACTCAGCAGTGCATTTTTGACTTTCTTTCATCTCCAACCCAATAAAATCTTGCCATCAGACTATGTAACTGCTGACAAAAATTATTTGGGAATTTAAAGAGGAACATGACATATGTCAGAATTGCTGAAACTACCGATTTAGCCAACACTTCCCAACCGGCATGTGACAACAAATTTCTTTTCCAAGAGCCTTGCTTGTTCCTCGCCTTCTCTAAAACAAACTGCAAAGATTTATTCTTGGAGCGATCTCACCATGTTGGAATACCCAAATATGATTCATTATCACTTGCCATATCCATTCCAGTATGCCAAAAAATCTCTTCTCTCTGCTTATCAGAAGTATTACTGCTAAAGTAAATTTTTGGACTTGTTGTAGTTGATTTGCTGCCTCGATTCACTACTATATGTTGCCACTATGTCTAGTAAATTTGTTACATCTTCAACACTCACTTCCCCGAATAACATTGTATCATCAGCATAGAAAATATGTGTGATGTATTGGCGATATCTATTCATCCGCAAATCCTATGCACCATCCTGAAAGCCTTTATCAAGTTTTCTTGAGAGTCCTTCAGATGCCAAAATGAAGAGGTAGGGTGAAAGCGGGTCACCTTGCCTTAAACCTCTTGTAGGCTTAAACTTTTCAGTCGGGGTTCCACTGAGTAACACAAGAAAACTCATAGAAGTTACACAACTCATTACAAATTGTATTCATTTATCGTCAAAACTAAAGCATCTTAAGACCTCCTTCAAGTGATACTCCAACTTATCATATGCTTTGTTAACATCCAGCTTAAGAATTATATTCTGATATTTCCCCTTCCATCGATTCCTCATGGAGTGTAAAGCCTCATGAGTTATAAGAAGGTTATCATGAATACTTATTTTTGAGACAAAGGCAGCCTATGATTCAGAGATAAGTGAGGGGAGCTACTTCTAGAGTCTATTCGTGAGGCACTTGAGAAAATTTTATATATGTAGTTTCAGCAACTTATGGTCTATAGTGGCTTAAATTCTCTGGCACCTCTACATTGGGTATGAGTGAGATATAAGTCATGTTGAATTCAGACAGACATGCCCAAAGTTGAAGAAGCCTTTAAGTGCCTCAACCAGATTCGAAGTAGATTTAATAAGTTGTGTACTAATGTGTCACATACGGATAAGCTACTAGGTATGTCTATTGTTCTTTTTAAACGAAGCCTGTTATTTATTTATGGATGAATGATATATAATTTATTTAACTACGCTACTCCATTAGTAAAAGTAGTTTTAACAATTGTTATGCTCTCAAACATTATTCGAAACCAAAACAATAGCGGTGATGGGAAAGCTAATGTGAGGTTGAAGTTGCAACTGTAAGTAACCGGGCATGCAAACTTGACAATCAAAATGCAGCGGAAAGATCCGGTACTGAAGGAGGAGCCAAGTGAAGCTAACTAAACCGAATAACAATTTTTCGTACCTTGCTTGGTTGAGGTCTTTCACACAACTATAGTGTAGAACCAGCAAGAACCCGACAAGAAATCCAGCTCCTCTACGGTATCCACACGAATCGTTCATATCCAGCTAGCAATCGTCTCACGATCACCAACCCGAGCACTCACGAACAGCAGTGCTAGCTGCAGATTTTCGGGAGCTAGAACTTGTGTTTGATATGTTTCTTTCTCAAAGAAAAGGGTGTGTATGTGTTCTTACAAAGTCTGGAAAAACTTACTCAAGTCTCAAAACCAGAATGAATGAACTCACAAGCATTATCTGATTATGCATACACTAATCCCCACTCAACAAAAGCATGAGACAATGGCCAACACCCTTGGCCCATCATAATTAGGCTTTTGTCTAATCATGTCTCCATTATCTCTTAGTGGGATTACACATCACATGGAATCAATCTGGTTCAATAATTCAGATAATTAGTTAGCCAAAGCAATCCAAAACGACCTTGGTCCAATCACGGGCCAACCACAGTCCAATCATAGTCCAACCATGGTCTAACCACCTGGTCGAACCACGGTCCAACCATGGTTCAACCACCAGCACGAATCAACAGTTCTAAGTGTGTGACCCTATAGGCACTAGTAACGTTTGGCAATAATTGTAAACTCATTTACAATTATAAACAATGAGCGGCGTCTAGCAACACATCATTACTACCCAAACGACAAGATCCGTACTGATTCATTATGCCTCGGAAAATGTCATCGTCCTTTCGTCTCATTATCAAGATCAAACACGAGACATGGAATATGTCAGTCTCGCATATGTTTGATCCAATGTTTCTTGATCCCCGAGTTAATTATGTAAAACGGATACTGATGATATCACCATATCACATAATCCGAGCATGACCATGCATTTACAGTTCAACTCTATCAAGAGGCCCAACTGATAATATACCTGTTATATGGGTTGGACGAATTCCATCTTGATCATACAAAACCCACTACACATTATATCATATACCCAATGATTACACTAAGGTCTACTCAGTTACGAATAGCCAAGAGTAATATCAAAGTATATGACTCACATGTTGGGAACCTTGATGATCTCAGGTCTAAGGACAATACAGATAAGAACCACTAATGACAATCATATAACGTTCCATGTAGTGTTCTTATGTTGGGTCAGTCCAGTCCACAAGTTCTCTAACTTGTACCCGTATGTAGAATTCATATCTCATATAATTCTCAACATACGCTAGTCTTAATTTATTATTACCACCCATCCATAATAATAATCGACTAGGGACATTTAAGAATATAAAATATTCTAGGGTTATAAATATGTGCAAGCATTTATGACATAAACATATTTATTAGAATAACCTTAATGTATATACATGACTATATACAATCATCTAATGATTGGCTTTTGGGCAAATTACACTAACAATCTCCCACTTGCACTAAAGCCAATCATCTATGTGTCTAATACCAATGGATGTAGCATGACCATCATGCTTCCGCTGTGTGAGAGGCTTAGTCGTTGGATCTGCTACATAGTTCTCAGAAGGAACTTTGCACAGCCTCAGTTATAGAGTCGGCAACTGTTTCTTGCTTGGAACTCTTCCAGCATACAGCACCACCTCCAAGACAAAACACATAACATGACTGCGATCTAAAGTCATCCCTGTCAGTTTGGAAGCTAGTATTTGTGTAACCCTATACAACAAGCTCATCAACGCTTCCATATACAGGGAATGCATCCTTAGTCCTTCTCAAGTACTTAAGGATGTTCTTAACCACTGTCCAGTGACTTTCACCGGGATCAGATTGGTATCTACTTGTGACACTTAGTGCATATGCGACATCTGGTCGAGTACATAGCATGGCATACATGATAGATCCTATTGCTGATGCATAAGGAATCTTACTCATCCGCTCTCTCTCCTTAGATGTTCTAGGACATTGATTCTTTGAGAGAGATACGCCATGTGACATGGGCAAGAAATCTTTCTTGGAATCTTGCATGCTAAACCTCTTTAGCACTTTGTCAATATTTGTACTTTTACTTAGCCCAAGAAGCCTTTTAGATCTATCTCTATAGATCTTAATACCTAGCACGTAGGCAGCTTCTCCTATGTCCTTCATTGAGACATTCTTTCCTAACCAAGTCTTTACAGACTGTAGTGTCGGAATATCATTCTCAATGTGTAGAATGTCGTCAACATACAATAACAAGAAAACGATTGTGCTCCCACTAACCTTCTTGTAAACACATGGCTCATCTTCATTTTTAATGAAACCAAACTGTTTGATTACTTCATCAAAACGAAGATTCCAACTCCTAGAAGCTTGCTTTAATCCATAAATGGATCTTTGCAACTTGCATACCTTGTTAGCATTTTCTTGAGTGACAAAACCTTCAGGTTGTGTCATGTACACATCCTCTAAAAGATTTCCATTAAGGAAAGCGGTTTTGACATCCATTTGCCATATCTCATAATCATGGTATGCTGCTATAGCCAATAGAATCCGGATGGATTTAACAATGGCAACTGGTGAGAAAGTTTCATCATAGTCAATACCATGAACTTGCTTGAAACCTTTCGCAACCAATCGCCCTTTAAAGGTAATCACATTACCATCCATGTCGGTCTTTTCTTAAAGACCCATTTGCACCCTATGGGTTTTACCACTTTAGGTGGATCAACCAAGGTCCATACCTTGTTTTCATACATGGATTCCATCTCCGAATTCATGGCTTCTAGCCATTTCTTAGAGTCTAGACCCGTAATAGCCTGTTGATAGGAAGTGGGCTCATCCTCTTCTATGAGCATCACGTCTCCAGTATGAGTCATAAGAAATCCATATCTCTCAGGCTCATACCGAGTCCTATCAGACCTACGCGGTTCGTGTGTCACAGGTACAGGATTCTCACACACAACAATTTGTGATTCCTGTCCTTGTTCCATCTCAGCCTCTATACCTCCAACTTCTTCGAGTTCTATTTTTCTCCCACTGATCTTTCTAGAAATGAATTCTCTTTCCAAAAAAATAGCAGTACGAGCAACAAACACTTTGTGCTCTGTGAGATTATAGAAATAATATCCTTTAGTTTCCTTAGAATATCCAACAAAAAGGCACTTGACGGATTTAGGGCCGAGTTTATCTGATGCTTCTCGTCTCACGAAAGCCTCACAACCCCAGATCCTCATAAAAGACAAATTGGGACGCTTCCCTATCCATATCTCATATGGTGTCTTTTCAACCGATTTAGATGGAACACGGTTAAGTGTAAAGGCAGCACTTAATAATGCATGTCCCCAAAAAGAAGAAGGAAGAACGAACCATGTCTAACAAAGTTCTATTCCTCCTTTCAGAAACACCATTCCATTGAGGCGTACCTGGTGGAGTAAGTTGTGATATAATACCACATTGCTTTAGATGATCAAGAAAATCTCGGTCTAAGTATTCACCTCCTCGATCAGATCGAAGCATTTTAATACCCTTGCCGAGTTGATTCTGTATTTCAGTCTTGAATTCTTTGAACTTTTCAAAGGATTCTGACTTGTGTCTCATAAGATACACAGTCGTATCTACTGTAATCATCAGTAAATGTAATGAAGTATTGAAAACCAGCTCTAGCCTGTGTTGACATAGGTCCACATACATCAGAATGTATAAGACCTAACAAGTTCGAAGCTCTTTCACCTTTACCAGCAAAAGGAGCCTTCGTCATTTTGCCTAATAAACATGACTCACATTTCTCATATGATTCAAAATCAAATGAGTTTAAAAGTCCATCTTTATAAAGTTTAGAAATACGAGTCTCGTTTATATGGCCCAATCGACAATGCCAGAGATAGGTTTCATTAGAATCGTTTAATCTAACCTTCTTCGTATTAATGTTATAGATTGGTGTTTCTAGGTTTAGAACATACAAACCATTGCTCAAATATGCACCACCATAATAAATATCATTGAAATAAATAGAACAACAGTTGTTTTTTATTACAAATGAAAAAACCTTTCTTGTCCAGACAAGAAACAAAAATCAAATTCCTGCTTATGGTAGGTACATAATAACAATCGTCAAGTTCTAAAACCAAACCACTCGGTAAGGATAGATAGTAAGTTCCTACGGCTAATGCAGCAACTCTTGCTTCATTTCCAACGCGCAGGTCTATCTCTCCCTTTGCTAATCTTCTACTCTTTCTCAATTCCTGCACATTTACACAAATGTGAGAACCACATCCGGTATCTAATACCCATGATGCAGAGAAAGAGATATTAGCTTCTATAACAAAAATACCTGAAGTGGAAGTCTTACTTCCCTTCTGTTTCTTCACCTCTTCAAGGTAAATAGGGCAGTTGCATTTCCAATGGCTAGGTTTGTTGCAATGGAAATATTGTCCTTCCTTTGCAATACCACATTTGGGTTTCAGCACATGAGAACAAGAAGATGCACATGCACCAAGCTTTTTTTGCACATTTCTTCTTCTTGTAAAACTTGGCTTTACCCTTTCCTTTGCCTTTTCCAACCATCAAAATGCTGTTGGATTTATTTGCCTTCATTTGTTGCTCAACTGTTCCTAACATGTTAAGTAACTCAGACAAGGATTTGTCAAGATGATTCATATTGAAATTCATGACAAATTGGCTGTAACTATCCGGCAACGATTGCAGGACTAGATCAACAGCCAACTCCTTTTGCAAAGGAAAACCTAGACCCTCAAGGCTCTCAATGTATCCAATCATTTTAAGTATATGAGGTCTCACCGGTGATGACTCAGCCATCTTGCATTGGAACAATGCCTTAGAGGTCTCATACCTCTCATGCCTTGCTTGCTCTTCAAAGAGCATTTTCAGGTGTTCGATCATATCGAAAGCACCCAAGTTCTCATGTTGCTTCTGAAGCTCAGACTCCATGTTAACAAGCATAAGGCATGCAACATCCAATGCATCATCAACATGCTTCTTGTAAGCATCTCTTTCCGCCCTAGGAGCATTAGGCGCCGGTTCGTTTGGAACGGGCCCTTCAAGGACATACAACTTCTTTTCTTGTTTGAGGACTATCCTCAAATTGCGATGCCACTTTAGGAAGTTATTCCCATTCAGCTTTTCCTTCTCAAGGACCGATCACAGAGATTGTGTACTAGTGTTTTGTGCCATGATAACTCTACAACATTGATCAACTCACACAAATAACAGTCATGTATAAATAAAATCACTTAACAAGGAATTTTTATTAAATGATGCTCCTACTATGAATCAAAATATGATAAGTAGGCCAAGATCCATATTTCACTACAAGATAAGTCAGCTTTGGCTGATCACTTACATCTTGGTTATTTAAGTAGACAACTCTTGTCAATTACATCTCATGTAACTCTTGGATAGTTGAGTGAACAACACTTGTTCTTGTCTATCTCATAGACTTAGCTCAACTCCTTGCCTCTAAGTCCTCAATCCTATCGAAATGACCTAGTTAAGTTCAACCCATAACAAGCAGTTCGGATATTATAATTATCCCGCCGCACCTTGCTAGGATAAACATTGGCATCTTGCTTTGGCAAAACCTACCAAGTGTTGATCTAAGCAATGATGAGTGCCTATCATGGAAGGCAACACAAGAGGAACTTAATATTTACATCAACATATTATGTTCATACATCATATGCATATAATCAACAAATCACATATTGATGTTTTGTAAATTTGGAAACCAAAAATACGTGAGAACATCGATGTCTAACTTTGAACATCGATGTTTTGAGAATCTGATTCTCCCAACTACTTGGCAGTGTTCAAGAACATCGATGTTTAACTCTTGAACATCGATGTCTGACTCTTGAACATCGATGTCTGAGAATTCTGGAACTCGAAACCTTTTGGCAGAGCCCATGAACATCGATGTTCAAGTTTTAAACATCGATGTTTTGAGAATCTGGAACTCCAAACTGTTTGGCAGAACTCAAGAACATCGATGTTTAACTTGTGAACATCGATGTCTTGAAGTTCTGGAAGTTCAAGATTTCTGGCAGTAGTTTTAAACATCGATGCCTAACTTTTAAACATCGATGTTTGAGATTTTGGAGTCTCAAACCAACTTGACAGAACTCATGCACATCGATGTTCAATCCTTTCTGCCAAGGCCACTCGACATGAGAACATCGATGTTTCAGAAATTCTACCAAAGCCAAAACATCGATGTTTGTCACACAACATCGATGTTTAGTAGGCTCGGCCAAGGCATATCTTCATGTGAACATCGATGTTCGTCCAACCAACATCGATGTTTAGGCTCTGCAGTACTAGAACGACAATCGTTCTACACTAAAACCAACAATCGATTTTTGCTTTGTTGAACTCTTTTGACTTACTGCCAAGAACACCTTGATTGATATCACATACCAATCAAGCATTCATTGTCAGAACGCTTTTGACAAAAACCAACCTCAACATATATCACATATACTAAATGAGTTCAGCATATCACATACACTATCATGTTCATGATACATCATATATAACAAAAAAAAATCTAATTCGGTTTAGCGTTTCACAAGAGGCTCCGCTACCACTGTAAGTAACCGGGCATGCAAACTTGACAATCAAAATGCAGCGAAAAGACCCGATACTCAAGGAGGATCCAAGTGAAGCTAACTAAACCGAACAACAATTTTTCGTACCTTGCTTGGTTGAGGTATTTCACCCAACTGTAGTGTAGAACCAGCAAGAACCCGACAAGAAATCCGACTCCTCTACGGTATCCACACGAATCATTGATGTCCAGCTAGCAATCGTCTCACAATCACCAACCCGAGCACTCCCGAACAGCAGTGCTAGCTGCAGATTTTCGGGAGCTTGAACTTGTGTTTGATGTGTTTCTTTCTTTCTCAAAGAAAGGGGTGTGTATGTGTTCTTACAAAGTTT